>SBJP01000281.1:0-18917 GCA_014805705.1 Cucumispora dikerogammari | reverse complement strand
GGGGGGGGGGGGGGGGGGGGGGGGGGGGGGGGGGGGGGGGGGGGGGGGGGGGGGGGGGGGGAGGGGGGGGGGGGGGGGGGGGGGGGGGGGGGGAGGGGGGGGGGGGGGGGGGGGGGGGGGGGGGGGGGGGGGGGGAAGAGAAGAGAAAGAGAATCGCTGAAGAAATTAAAAAACATGAAATGAAACAATGACCCATAAACACACCTGGAAAACAATAAATGCGAAAGATACAAGCATTTGAATGTTCGGCGTTAAATGGTCACGGCAAAATAAACAAAAAAAAAATTGTAGACGAGAATTCGTCAAAAGACTCTAATTTTTTTAAAATATTTTTCTTACATAAGTTAAAAGGAAATGAAAAACGACTAACAACTGGTTAAATTAACAAGAAAATCAAAAAAAATCAAATAATATTTTTATTTGAAACAATAGAAATGACAAATTATTAAAAACATTAATATTATAATTTTAGTGATAAAATTCTTTATATACAAGTTATTTAATACTGATGTGTTTATATTATAAAATAAACTCTAAGAGTTTTTTCTCTTTTCTTTAATAACTTCGCCTTTTATTTTAATAAATAAGGTTTCATACATTAAACCACAAATATAGCCCGTTCTTATTTTGAACAAACATCGTTTTTCTAATAATAATTGTGTGGAATAAACGTTATTTATATAAAAGCAAGCATGCTTCTTTAATATATTGCTAGCCGTCTATTATTAAAAAACAATAACTCAATATTTATTCAAAGCTGCTTCATATAATGAGAAAATGCAACTATAAAGCAATACTTCAAGAAATATAATCTTAGAGTCATAACTGAATATATTCACAATATAGGTTTAAAAAGAAGGAATGTTAAATATGAACATATAAAAGAACTCGATCATAATAAAATATTTAGTAGTTTAAAATTTTAAAAACCTTACTTAGATAAAATATTTAGTAGTTTAAAATTTTAAAAACCTTAGTTTAATAAAATTTTAATTAACCATAGAGAGTTTTTGAAAATTTTTTTTTGTAGAAAGACTTTTAATTATTGAATACAAAATAAGCTTTGAGTTAATATTCTCAAAAAAATAGTTGAAGTGCTTTTATTTATACGAAAAAAACAAATCGAATTTTTATTGTTTGTTGAGTAACACAGAAAATATCGCTTAAATAAACTTGCGCTAAATATTAAACAAACGATTTTAAAGAGACAGCAAATTAGTTAATTGATGAAAAAAAGAAAAACTAAACATACGAAATACAGAGCGCCTCTAGAGTTTGTAGGATCTTAAAGTCATATAATATATAAAAACAAAGAACATAGACTTTTTTATAGCAGATTTATTTTTTCTTCGTGAATGAAAAAAACTGTCTCATACAAAAAATAGACTTTTTAGCACTAAACTTAAACTATACACTTGTTATCGACCGAATAAAAGAGTGTTTTTAAAATTAAGATATATTTTTCATTTAAAGACTACGTTTTCTATGATAACAAAACCGACAACCCACTTCAACTAATAAACATGATAAGTCTCTTCTGGTATAAAAAAATAGATGTGATAAGATTTATAATCGAAGCCTAAAAAGTTTATAGTATTTTTTTTGTAAAAAAACAATTTTTTAATTAATTAAAACCGCTGTATAAATAGTCAGTAGTAAATTATTTACAAAAAAAGATTCGTTAACTATACAAAAAACAAAACAAACTGTATTTACATAAGGTTGTTACGTTATTGTTTTTTGTCACGCTATTTCTCGAATAAAAAAATGTTTCCTTCAGTTCAACACAAACACAGAGAGTGTTATTGTTGTTTCGACCGAAGGAATATTCACTTTAGATTAAAAACATCACTTAAATCGAAACTATCTCGAATATAATAAATAAAAAGCTCTTTAAGCGCTTTAAAAATTTTAACGAGAAAAAAATATTTTCGACAAATTATTAAAAAAGATAAAAAGATTTATTTTTTCAATCGTTTTTTTATTCAAATATCATCTACAGATTCAACTGCTAAACTATCAAACGTCGTTCTACGTATACAAAGAATATATATTATTGTACACAAAAAGCTTATTAATACAACAACAGCTACCGGAAACACCACAAGAATAACTAGCGGATTGCTTCCCAACAATAAAAGTATAACCATCATACCCATAAGCATCGTAATGTGAATAGAAAAAACTCTCTTCCACCAGCCAGTTGGATCATCTTCTGCATCTGTTCCTGTTTCCAGTAAAGCTATTAAGTCATTATTTCTTCGGTCAAGTTCAAATATAAACTCATCGCTTTCATCAGAGTTCTTTCTGAAATATTCGCGCATTGACGCTTTAGTCAAAAAATCATCATCTGTGCCAACGAAAGTCGCCAAATATTGTATGTCATCATTTGAAGGAAATTTAGAAGAAACGTGTTTATTCGATTCTAGTAAAGACCCTACCGAATGTTCATTTACTTCTTCGAGAACGTTTTTAATAATTCTTTCTTTTTTTTTTATTGAAATCAGAGACTCACGGGAGTCGCGCGAAGAATTATTTATATCTGGTGTCGATGAAACCAATTCACCTTCTTCTTCTGACAAGCCGATATCGTCGCATGGGCCGGTGTCAAAAGATTCATTATCATCGTGAAACGATTTATTTGAACTGTTTTTTATATCCAACTCGAATTGTTTTTTAAGTTCCAAAACCTTTTCGTTAATTTTTTCGTCGATATCTTTTGGCGTAATTTTATAATATAAAACCTTCCCGATTATATACAAATTATTTAAAGGATTTCGTACTTTCATTCGATGCAGTAGTCGCCTTTCAGATTCAAATTTAAACAAAACTTTATTTAGTTCTGGCGCATGATAATAATAATTGAAATCTTCAGAATTATTGGGAGCATCGCTTATTATTTTAGCCAAAATAAAATCTTTTTTTAACTGCCTAGCTTCTAAAATTAATTGCTTCAAAGGTATCATAGTGAAAATATCTGGCTCATTGGCATTTACCACTGTCTCTTCCACGGTTAAAGAATCTACACTTATATGTTGTTCGGACACTGAGTCCACTAGCCTGATTGTAGTATTAAGCTGGAGTATTTGACCAGATAACAAATCAGGGTTTGATAAGATTTCCATGCTTGTGTTTTTGTTATTAATCAGTAATGCACCTAAATTCAGATAAATAAAAAACGAGTATTAAATGGGCCTGTGAGTTTGTTATTAAGTTTCTAATAGATTTTAATGCTGGGAAATTGGTATTAAATGCACCAGTGAGTTTGTTATTAAGTTTCTAATGAATTTTAATGCTGAAAAACTAGTATTAAAAGGGCCTGTGAGTTTGTTATTAAGTTTCTAATGGATTTTAATGCTGAAAAACTGGCATTAAAAGGGCCTGTGGGTTTGTTATTAAGTTTCTAATAGTTTTTAATGCTGAAAAGTTGATATTAAATGAAAACTCAGTGTTTGCTATTAAGTTTCAATAAGGATTTTAATGCTGCAAATTAAAATTAATTGGTGCAATTGTATCCGTAAATTAGACTTATATTGTGTTTTCAATTATTAAAGTTTCATGAAAAAGAAATAGTGTGCTTTTATTATAACATAAGTAGACGTTTCATTTTAAAAGATGTATTTATTGAGTATTTTAAATTTCTACATTTGAACGAGTGTTTAGAGAATGAAGAGTATCTTTTCTAAAAAACACGAAGTAAATAATAATTGAACTAAATGAAATAATACAAACCAATAGAATTGTACCTACGACAAATCTACATTCCTTAAAGTTTATTATTAATAGAAAGACAAAACTTAAAACGAAAATCATTATTACATGAATGTATATTAAACTGTAAATCAGCATAAACAACGTGTTATCTTCTGTTGATTCCATACTTTGTAGCATGTCAATTATGCCACTGTTTTCTCTGGAGAATTTGAAAAGAAATTCTTCATTTTCTAAATCACAGTTTTGTTTGAAAAATTGTCTTGTTTCAGGTTTTATGAGAAAATCTTCATCCGTCGCAAAACGTGTTCCTTTGATGAGCATTTCTTCTGTTGTTTTATGTTTATGAGACTGGAAATAGTCCGAGCTATCAACTGATCCATCAAAAACGTCAGGTTTTGATTGAAGCTCTATAAATAAAGATAATGAATAGTTTACTTTAAAATATTCAACCTTACCTAAAATAAAGACATTATTGACAGGATTTCTAACTCTCATTCTATGAAGAAGCCGCCTTTCTGCTTCATATTTAAAAAGATATTTATTTAAGGCATTTGCGCAAAAAAAGAAAAAACTTGTATGTTTTGTTTTCGTCCCATCTAAAATACACTCTGTAATCGAAGCTACGCGTGCGATTAAAAAGTCTTTTTTTTGTCTAAATTTTTCTATCATCAAATGTCTAAAAGAACATAAACTAAAAGTCTCTTGAAGGTCAGCGTCGATGTTGTGTCTGTCAAGTTTAATTGTTACAACTTGGTTTTTCATAGGATAGTTTTAACAATGTTTTCTTTAAGGTCAATGGGTGTTTGGTGATTAATTAAAAATTTTTATTTAGCAGTATTTTCTTTACTAAAATTTACATTAACAAAAACGCGTTACTTATATGTGATACAATGAGAAAGATGTTTTAGTTATGTGATTTTTAGTTTGATGTGATTGCTTTTTATGACTTAGACTTTTAACCGAATCCGGTAAATTTGATTTTTCCACAATTCAAGTTTTTTAAATATAAATTTATTAGAAACGCGGAGCAGAGTAAATAAATCAAACCCTTCTCTTAATAACAACCACACCATAAATCAGCATGCAGATTAATGAACATATACAAAACAGAAGAGTATTAAAAATAAGAGTCTTATATTCATGATTACCCACCAATAAAACCAAAAGAACGGCTATAACAAAAACGACAATAAAGTTGAAATGAAGTAACCGAATAAAAAAGCCCATTCGTCTTAACGAGCCTTGACTAGTTGTTTCTTCTGGTAAAGTAAACACCTCAAATAAAAACATATCATCTTTTTCACAGTTCTTTCTAAAATATTCACGCGTTTCGTGATTATTAAAGAAATCTTCATCAGATGCAAATTTTTCAGCTTTGATTATTAAGGTATTGTTTCTATAATAAAAAGATGTGTTTCTCATTTCAACATTTTTAGCGCTAAAATTATTTAAATAAAGACATTGGAGCAAGGTTTCGTCAAATATTACCTTAAAATAGTCTATTTTTCCTAAGATAGGTAAATTATTCGTAGGATTTAGAATCATAATTTTATGTAACAGATGTCTACTAGAATCATATTTAAATAAAATTCTATTTAAGCTGTTTGCGCAATAAAAAGAACTGATTAACTTCGTGCCGGAGGTTCTATTTTCTATTTTATTTCTTACCCTTCCGATTAATAAATCGACATTTGCTTCAAAAGAATCGATTATTAAGTCTTTAAATGTCGATAAAGTAAAGGGTTCAACATCAGTCAATGCTATTTTATTATTGTTAAGTTTCAAAAATATTTTAATATCCGAAGGTGCCATGTGCTTAATTTTTTTTGGACCCGTTTATTGTTTTTTATTAATTAAGTAAAAAAAAGGAAGTTTTTTTTTAAGAAAAACATTTTTAGTTTAATTCCCTCCCACTCTTTAACAGCTCTACTATTTCTTTATCGATGCCTCCTCGTTTATAATTAACACAGATGGCATAAGCTATACTACCTTGTTTCAAGAATAAAACATCATTGATAATTCTATAGTGGAAGTTATTATAAACCCAAGAAAAAGTACCCGGCTGATTACGCGGAAGTATAATTAGTTTTAAACCCAACCCATCCCTACTAAAAATTAATGTTCCAGAATATAAGTGTTTCCATTCCATATTTGATTCAGCTGATATTTTATAAACGAAAGTGTCAATATATTTTTTAAGTACTTTACATTTGTGGGTTTTTTCGATTTTTCGATCTAAGTGGTCCGATTTTATGAAGTCTTCCATGGAATTTATTTGTCTATAGAAAAATCTGATCTTTTTTAATAAATCATTAATTTGATTCTAAAAGCTTTTTAAGCAAAAAAAAAACTTTTTTAATAAAAAAACAAATCGTTTTTTCAACAAAGAACAATTAGAGAAAAGCAACGTTTTTTTTGTTAAAAGTTTTAATTAAGTTAACAAAAAAATAAATTAAAACAACACATGCACAGAGTATCTTTAAAAGAGAGGCTCACCTCATTTGAACAGCCAAATAAGTTTAAAAAACTTCCTATCGAATACGCATTATCCGGTTTTATATTATCTGAACCAGATAAAGGCACATTGACTTGTACATTTTGTAATAAAGCATTAGCTGGATGGGATAATGAAGTTCCTTTCCAAGAACATAAAGCCCACCCAAATAACTGTCCTTTATTGTCATTAAAAACATTGGAAAGCCGTAAAAGAACATTTACTAATTCAAAATTGGTGTTCTTATCTAAACAATTTTTCTGTTATCAAGTGTTCGATTATGACACAGTGTTTTGCTACAAATGTGGGTTTTATGAACATTTCCCAAACGGCTCAGCTGACGGGGATGATACGCCTGTTGGTCTATCTTCAAAATTATCAAACATAAGCTTGTTTGATCATCCGTGTAATGGAGATTTTGAGGTTTTTGCCGAGGTTTTTTTCTTTAGACCAGAGTTTTTTTTTAATATTTTAAAAAACGAACCCAAATTTTCGGCAGATTTCGATTTCGAACAGTTAAAAGAAATTTCTCATTTACTTCAATATGTTCCCATGGGTGTGCATATACAGAACTTGTCTTTAAAAGAGGTTTTAAAGAAAGCAAAAGCCGATTTCATAAAGAAAATAAGAGAGAAGATGATAAAAGACGAACAAAAAATTTGAATTTTTCGGTAAACTTTTTTTTGTGTTTTTATTAAATATTATTTTTATTAAATATTGTTTTTATCAAATAAGAGAGAAATAACTCAAAGGATAAGTTTCGTTTTCTAAGTTGACATTAGCACTAAAATCTTCAACAGTTCTGAAAATATCGTATTCTATATTTTCATCAAAAACATCTTCTTCTAAATTTGAAAAATAGTCAATTATGGCTACGAATTCTTCCGAATCAGTTTGATTCGAAAGTCTATTAAGTAGCATTTCGATTGATGGTAAACTATTTTTATTATTTAAAAACATTTCATTAGACTTTTCTCTAAATTTTTTTTCGAAGATTACAATTTTATTAAAGTATTCATCAGGGAGAAGACAGTTTTTAATTCCCGCTAAAATTGATTCAACTCCACCTATGTTGTTTTGTTCCTGTAAAACATCGAGCATTGATAAATAATAGTCAAGTTTTTCTGTACACGAATTATTTATATCGTTCGTTACATATTTTGATAAATCCAATAAAAAACGATGTAAGCTTTTCAAATTTTTATTTTCACCAATTAAGTCTAAAGGGTCTGTATCAATTAAAACATACAAAATATAAGATGACAAGGCCATTGCCGTGTGTTTAGGTGAATATCGTGTATATATTCTAGTCAGTTCCCACTCCAAAATAAGGCTTTCTGGGGTCTTTTTATAATCCGAATCGTTGGAATGTAAATTAGCTGTTTTATGTTCAAATAAACAGGATTTGTTTGAACACACTAAATTCTCATAAAATGTGTTATCACGGGGGCTCTGATTCACTTTTGTTTTGTTCTTCATTTCCTCAATTTTCTTATGTTTGCGTGTTTTTGGATAAAATTTTGTTATTTTCATAAATGGAAGTGTTGTCTTTTCTAGCGGTACAGATATTTCATCAATAGTTGGAAACATATCGTCAATTATTTCAAAAACGAGTTCGTATTGTGTCTTTTCTTTCATACAAAATGATGTAAATTTATTTTCAGCTAGATAACGTATCTTGATTATGTCGGAAAATGCTTGATCAAAAAACAAGCAGAATAAAAAAACTTTAAAATGGGGAATGATGTAGTAAATCGTGTGCATTATAGAGTTGTTTGGTTACAATATTGTCATTAAATTTACATTCTTTAAGTTTATTTTATAGAGAATTTTGTTTTTTTGCTTCAAAAAAAACGATAAAACTTAAAGTGTGCGCTTTTAAAAAGATACAGATATCCTAAATATAATACATATATGTGTATATGTTTCAAATAGGCTTGGAATGCAAATGTTATTGTTTAGTTTGTAGAATTATACATGAACTTTGTATTTTTCTTGTGAATTGTTTATGAGAAAAAAACACATCTTATTATACAAACAATTTTATAATTCGGTTATATATAGAAGCCCTTTTAGCATTAACAACAGTTTTATATAGTGTTCAAAAAAAAAATTTCAATGATTATTTGTTTCGATAAATTTAAACTGTAAAATATTTTACAAACAAAAACCAATTTTTTTTACTAACAAACTTGACTTTATATGTTAGAAGTTTTTTTTGTTTATTTATGATATACAGTAACAAGTAAATGTTATTATGTACGAGATGTATACAAGATAATTAAAATACTAGGTTATCATATACACAATAAACCTAGACAAATAAAAAATTTCCAAGTGAAAAATATCTGATAAAACTAACGCAGATAGAAACACAACTAACAGACCGAAGTATATCTTCTAATGTATATAATATTATTATAGCTAAAATATAATTATAAAAGCTTTAGTATCAACTATATGCATTTAAATTTTACTTTTTTGAACTTTTTTTTATTTTTTTTCTATAAAGTATATTCTTTATTATTAGATTATTAAAAAAACACTTTATTTACTTATTAGATCTAAACACAATAACCTCCCCTGCGTTAATAAACATATTGAAAAATAATGAGCCTAACAACATCTATAATACTCACCAAACCAATGTCAATTATAATACTCACAAAACCAATGTCAATTATAATACTTATGAAACCAATAACATCTATAACATTAATTACCTGTTCTCGCAGGTAAGAAATATATCAAAAAAAAAGATTATCAGATGTTTTAATAGAACTCAATGGTTATCGAAGAACAACAATTAGACATAAACAATATTTTAAAATTATTTTTGAAGCGACAAAGTCAAGCTTTATACCAAACTTCGCAGATAAAAAGTTATCTTAAAAGAATTTCGGTTTAATAAACGAAATCGATATAAAAAAACACTATTACATCGATAATATAGTGTTTTGTATCAAGATAGAACCTGGCTTATACCTTTGATTACGCGAAGATTTAAAGTATTTTGATTATAATATAACGTTTTTTAAGTTAAAAAAAGACGTTTTTTTAAACATATAATAATCTTTATACAAGAACAAACAAATCATAAAAAAACTTGAAGTAAATCTTTTATATGTTTATATAATTTAAGATAAAGAAAAGAACTAATATATAAAAAATTATTTTTACTTTCTATTTTTTTACGTATCGGGCCTTTGAAATTCTTCCAATTTTGCCCAATAGTAATATTAAATCATAGATAAGAAACAATAAATATTTTTATATTTTAAATATACTTTGTTTTTATATTAAAAATATGTCTTTTTTTTTTAGTATATAATTAACAAAAACACGTTAGTTTGGTTAATTTTTTTACATATTTTCGCTCTTTCTTTTTTTTCACACACTTTCTTTACGTATTATATAGAAGTGTAAATTAAATCTATAAAAATAAAAATAACCTGAAATGTTAGAATAGATACGAGTTAGACACTGTATATAGATATAATACAAATATTATTTTTAATTGATACTGTATATAGATATAATACAAATATTATTTTTAATTGATACTGTTATCATCAAATAACAGGGTTTTTGGTTTGGTCTACACGCGTATATTTTGATTATATAAATATAGTAGACTCAGTAGAAGACAAAAATCAGCTTTTCGCTGAAATAAACGATAAAATTCATTTCACTCGCAAAGCCATTGAAGATTAAGCATTACACTATTGAAAAACTTTACAGTTTACTATTTATTTTGTTAAAAAAATACGTGAAAGTAAATTTTATTAGTGTGACTGATTATCTAAGAGAAAAAAAACAAATTTGAGCCAAAAAAAAGATATAAAATATAGAAACCATGACGAGTAAAAATAAAGAACAACAAAACCAAATATAAATACCTTGGGCAATAAGGATAGAGTAATAAATTAAAACCAGAGATCAACAGGACTAAAATAGAGATCAACAGGACTAAAATAGAGATCAACAGGACTAAAATAGAGATCAACAGGACTAAAATAGAGATCAACTGGACTAAAATAGAGATCAACAGGACTAAAATAGAGACTATGGGGATAGAAGTAGATATAAAGACTAAGGAAACAGAAACATTACCTTCATTTATCAACATGCTAATATACTTCACAAAACGTGGGAATCATCATTTAATTTGATTATTGTTACATTAAATCATACGTGTAAAATATAATTATACATCACAAGAGCTAAAAGGTCGGTTATTTTTTGATAATTTTTACATTTCAATGTTTTAAAAATTTTCATTAAAAAAAAAGAATTCACACTTAGTTCCATGAAAATAACCACGATTACACATAAGCCCCCGAAAACAAAGAAGCCAGCCCTAAACTTTCTAAAATCCAAACAAGACCATCCCCACACAATAGAACGAGAATATATGAGATCTTTAAATTCTGTTAAACTCGATAAATTATTTGCTAAGCCGTTTATAAAACAATATTCTTTAAATGAAGGAGTAACTTTTATTCAAATGAACCCGGAAAAACATACCGAATTGTTGGCATTAACGTATTCTAATGAGGTAAGCATTATAGATATGCGGCTCAATAAAATTAAAACTTTAAAAATCAGCGAACACGTAAAAACAATCGGTTTTTATACGATGGAAAACAATGAAACCAGAATATTTGTAGTTACGATGAATGATATTCACATTTTAAAAACCGATTTATTTGTAGAAGAACAGAATGACAATAGAAAATTCGTATTAAAAAATTTACCAAAACCGATTTCGTTAATTAAAAGATCATCATTCAATTTTATTATTCGGTCTGCTCATTTTTGTAAGTACACAAACAAATTATATTTGGCTACAGACAAAGGCTTAGTTGTTTATAAAGATGGGACATATGAAACAATATTTAATAAAGAAGTTGAAAAAATTAAAGTCTCAAAAGAAGTTATTGCTACTTCATTTAATAATATTATATATTTAATTGATTCAATTAGTTATCTTTTTCTTAGAAGTTACGAACTGAGTGTAATTAATGATATTCATATTTCTTTAAAAAAAGTGTCTGTCGCTTGTGAAGACTGTTCAGTATATTTAATTAATTTGATTGAAATGGATAAGCCGCCTAGGTTGTTTCTTGGACATATACAGTCTGTAACTGCCTGCCATTTATCTGTTACAAATAATATTTTAGTGACTGGCTCTTTTGATAAATCAATTAGAATCTTTGATATACAGACAAAAAAATGTGAAATTTTATATTCTGAGCGTATGAGTGAAATTAATACAATTTTATATTGCAACACGCAAGAAATAATTATCAGTGGAAGCAACGACGGGTCGGTTCGTATTTGGAAACTGCCAAATAAAAAGATGGGGTTGTTGAATAAAAAGCAACAGAGCGATTTGAAACATCGGAAATTGTTAGTTGAAAAATTTGCGGCTGTGAAAGAGATCGCGGTTATTGAAAGATCGCGAAATATACCGAGGGAACTTAAGGCAGGTTTGAAAAATAAATATGAACAGAGAAAAGCTCAAGAAAGGAGAGACGCGAGAGCAAACGATAAACAGTAAAGGGTTTTTTTTGAAACGATTATGTTATTGTAGAATAAGTTTATTTGACATATAGTGAGGATTATGCTTGTTTTTATTTTTTATTCAATACTATTGTTGTGGAAGTCATTTTTAGTGCCGAGATAATTTAAACGGGTAAAGGATATCGTAAAACATGAGATCTATATACTAAGTAAATGTGCGGTAGCAAGAGGCCTGTTGGTGACAAAAAAACACCTTATAATAAGATGTATCTGTTTGGTTTTCTTTCATACTGGAGAGTTTTTATCTACTAAACATAGATCTGTAGACGAGACCGGGCCTTGATAAAATTCACTAATTCAAGATATAACTGCGGGCGAGATACAATAGAAACCAAACAATGTTGTCTTTATAAAATCATTTTGACTAATTCTAGATTTAAAAAAGTTTACATTTGAGAAACGTACATATGACAGGATTACATATGAAACAAATGTTTCTTGTATGTGCGTTTTATATTACAGAAAGAATTATGTTTTTGTCTACTGGGGGTCTTGATTTTTTTGTTTTTTACATTGTTTTTATTAAAGAGAATTTTGTTCAGGGTATGTCTATTATTTTTTATCACGAGATGAACATCGGGATCTTAAATCATTTGGTAACACCTGATTCTTGCCCGAAAAGATCTAGCTTCGATATCATAAAAATTTCTATATTCCAATTGTTTATTAATAAATACACACTTTCAAAATATACTGTTATACACAAGCGTCTTTTTTTGTTTTAGTAACGTTTATGTTATTCATGGGGTAATTCAGTTATATAAGTTGCTATGCTGCCGTTATCATAATATATGGGTTATGATTTCAACAACTTTTAAATTGTCTGGTCGGTGAGTTGAAAAATATCTATTGCTTTTATCTATTATGTGAGAAAACAGATTACTTAATTTGCGTTTCTTTGATATTAGATACACAATGTCGCTTTTTCTATGTTAAATAAGTTTTAGATAATATGACAAAAATTTTTTAAATCTCGATAAAAATTGTTTTTTGATATCGTTTTGCATTATGTAAGTCAAATATACATAAACTTGTTTTCTTTTATTCACAGAAGATAAATATTTTTTTTTTATCTACGCAGAAACGTTTTTTAATAGAGAATTGTAAAAACCAGCAAATATTATAATATAGGTGAAGTTGTTTCATGCTTTTAAAATGTTATTAATGTTGAATATTTGTGGCACTATGTCATACGTAGGGTTTTTATATAAGTTCATGGTTGTGTTTTATAAAACACTGTGTTTAATAAACGATATGAGATGTTTTTTTTATCCCTTAAAATATATTGGTTCCCTTAGCACATATATTTTTAATTAGAGCACTTCGTACTTGCAGATTACGGCTCTTTTAACTACTAAGAAGTTCAAAGCGTAGATTATTATTTGCTGTTTTTCAAACATAAAATTTTCAACATACAAGAAACTGAAAAATATATTTTTCAAACATAAAATTTTCAACATACACGAAACTGCAAAATATATTTATCAAAGTCATATGCTAAGTTAGTTAATCGAGTATAAATAACTTATGCACAGTCAACGTTGTTCTTAAAGCAAGTAGAAAAACTATAAAAAAAACGTTACAAGACGAAGTCTCAGAGAAAAAAATTTGAACGAATTAAAATCGACAACACAGATAAAATAAATATTTTATTTTTCCACTTGTCATAAAAACAAGGTAAGAGTCTATTTCGTTAATTATTTGTTTTTTTCAAATGAGTATTTTGTTCAATAGTATAGTTATCTGCAGTTGTTGATCAGACTCAGTTGTTTCAGAACTAAAAACAAATCATTTTTGTTTTTATACTGACTGCCTGGCTCTTTAGTTAAACCCCTTCGCGCGGTAAAAAATTTAGAGTCATTTATATTTGTGTAATTAAAATGAAAAATATAATTTTTTTGAAAACCAATTATTACTTTGAAATAGTAACGTAGATTATATAGTAGGTAACTTTGACAAGAAAAAAATACTCATATTACGAAATTTCTACTTTTATAAGTTAGTTAAGTATATAATCAGAAGACTTCACGTGTTTGGATGCACAAAATCAAATAAAAAACTGTTTATTTTGTAACTTGATTTTTAAAAAAAGTGAGTCTAAGTCTATATTTTTAATTACATAATGACGTGAGGCATCATATTAATAAAATCGACAACAAAAGCAAGTTAATAGCGTCTAAAGACTTTGGTATTGTCCATTGTAATACAAACATCTTACAAAACATAACCATAAATGTTAGGCGGTTGTTAGAATACTTTTCTTGTGATAATATATTAAGCCGATAAATAAATTTAGTTTTTCTATCATTTTACTGTATATATGTTATAGCTTTGTGTGTATCATTAACGCTATACGAGTCTTTTTTTAAATTGAAATGTAACAAGAGTTTTTAAAGCGAGCGGCTAAATTATATGATCAATAAAAAACATCTTTTTTTTCTTTTTTCAAAAACACACATCGGAAATCTGTAAAAATTAAAAAACAAAAGTTCTTAGGCTTTACCCACTCAAGCACGAGAAATAATATTAGAACTTTTCAGTTATAGTTTAGTAAAAAACGATTGGGAAAAGACTTGGAAGCTTCTAAAAAACATTATTATAGAAAATAAGAGTAAGTTTTGAGTAATATAAATGTGCTGCGATTTGCATCCGTGATATTCTGGCTCAGGCTATTGCTTTATAATACATTAACAGTAATAAAATAAAGACAATGGAAAATCAGAATCGCGGTTTTTTAAAAAAATACAAAACGACTTATTTTCTAAAATGGTAAATAAAAACTTTTTTTTGGACATAAACATAAATATAAAATTTATTTTTTAAAAGATAATGTAATATAAACAATGATTTGAATCTGTCTACAGCCAAAAAAAAGTTGCTCTAGTATTAAATAATAAAAAAAAGTACAGTATAAAAGTGAAATGAATTAAATTTTCTGAAGTATAAAAGAATTTTATATAAATGTTTTTAATAAAAAGAATACCAGTATAAATTGGAAACAGCATTATTATTATCTCATTTAGCAGATTCACTAAGAAACGGCAAAAGCGACTGTTCGAGAATTCTGATAAATTATATAGACTTAGCTTTTTATTAAAAAGACATGACGGGAATACAACCTAGGTGTAAATATAACTTTTTTTAAAACAAATAAGTACAAAACACAGTGTTTCCTAGAAAATCTCAGGTTTATTAATAAAAAAACGTAAAAAAAAGTTGATACTAAAACTCAATCTTTGCTATATTAAAAAAAAGTCAGCTGTAAAACAAGTTCAATCATATCTCAGAACGCGATATCGTTGCCAAAAAAATCGTGAAACGTTGTTTTTTTATTTTAGGATAATACGTAAAAGATTGTTTTTTATTTTTTTTTTCATTTTTAATATATTTATTTGCTCACACTCACATACATTCTATATTTTATGTTTGTATATTTTGATTTTCAGTGTTTGTAAGATTTTTTATGTTTTATTGTTTTATGAGCAGTCAATTTTTTTTGAGAGAAAAATAGCCCTCAATTCGCCTATAGTAATAAAAAAGCCTTTTCGACATATTTTGTATATTTTCAGAAATATATTTCTCGTTTCTCTTGTTAACGACATTGACAAAAACTTTTTGATTGCCTTGCTGTTGAGATGTCAAAAACACAACACATATTTTTATGTTGTATCTGTTTATTAAATATGCTTGTTGACACACATGTTTCATCTATTTTAACAGTGTCTCCTTTTGCTATGTTTTATATGTATCAAAAAAAGTCAATTTGTTGCGAACAAAAATCGAAAACGTGTTAGCAGTTTATAATTCAAGTTAATATCTTTTTTTATGGTCTTTATATTTGTTTTTCTTGACTATAAAAAGATAATCAGAAAAATATATTATAATGATATTTTATATCTAGAAAAAAAAATACACACTAGGCAGAAATACTTTTTTAATCACATTTATATGTCTTACATAACTAAATCTTCTCCCATTATAAATTTCTTTTAAAAATATAGTCGTTTTATATTTATTGCAGAGCTCACTCTTTCTAAAAATCTACAACTCAATACCAAAAGAAAAAACTTCGGTGCGCGTTTTTTACGGTTTGTGTTATACTTCGTTTTTCTATGTTTTTTTAATATACAAAGCCTGAGTTAAATAGCAACTTCTATCAAGCTTTTTATTTAAGTTATTAAGCTACATATGATTTTTTTAGATGAATTTTGTTTATTTGATTTTTGCGTTACTCATATAACAAAGTGTTTTTTTCGTTTATTATTTATTCTTATATAGTCTCTGTTTCATTCATGTGACTAACTCCGTCCTTTTTGTCTCCATTGTCCCAAAATTGTTTATTTTTGAGGCCTTGACACCAGATAAATTTTTTTTCGATCATTTATAGGTTTTGTTCTAGTTTCGAATTATAGTGTTGTAAGACAATAGTAATCGTAGTGTGTAGCTCTTACTAAAATTCTATTAAATTAAATTACTCAATCAAACTTAAATCTTGAAACAACCAAAATATTATACAGTGTCTCAAAAAAAAGTTAGACACTTCAAATTATTGACGTTTAATAAACAAATGTTGACTTTCATATAAAACCGATATAATATTTCGAAATAAAACGAAAACCTGTATATGTTTGAAATACTCTGTAGTTTCAATAAATTTACAAAACATCATTCTATTGTCTATAAAAACTTTTTTAAAAAAAAATCTCAAAAAAAATTGGACACTTAGGTATATATAGTCAAATATTAATTGCTAGTGATTAGTTGTGATATTTATTTTTACTCATGAGTTTAGATTTTAAGCAGTTGACGACGAAGTTTTTTGAAGAAATATTGAAGCTTACCCAAAAAGCTTTTCTATCAGAGAAATATCTAAGAAAATGTCTTTCTCAAAGTTCACGATAAGTTATCATTTGAATAAATATAAAAAGCATCTATCTGTGGACCGTATACCTTAGTCTGGCAGCCGTTCTTTACTTAATAATGAAGAGAAGAAAGTATTGGTGAATGAAATACATAAAAATTAAAAACTTCTGCTAAAAAACTTAAAAATATAGTAAGGAATAGATTCAGTAAGACTGTAACCGATCAGACTATTCGAGATACATTGAATTCTAGTGATCTTAATAAATGTGTTGTGCGAAAGGTAGCATGCATAACATATAAAGTGTCAATGATAGGCTCGAATGTTGTAATAGGCAGACATCGTAGACTTTAAAATTGATTTAGATTAATATTATACAGTATTAAAAGCCAAAATTAACTTTTTTAAATCAGATGGTAAGATTTATGTTTGTAGAAAGAAAACCCGATACAGAAAACCAACAGTCTCATTATGTACCAGTCGTTATAAACGATAGATATAGCTTTATAGTTTGGGAATGTTTCTTATACAATAGTAAGATAAAATTTTTTTCATTACTGAAAATATAAATAGGTTTCAATATAAAAGAAATTTATCTAAAAATTTAGACATCTTGCGTCAAAAATTAGAGTTTTAGAAGCGCCTATTTATTTCAACTACACCAACGATCCCAACCATAAATCACAATATGTACTGGATTTTTTTTGAAGAAAACGCAATTGCTGTAATCATATAGTCATCCCAAACAACAGAACTCAATCCTATCGAGCACATATGATATTATATTAAGAAAAAAGTACAAATTAGTCGTCCAAAAAATGCTATTGAGTTGAAATGGAAAATTAAAAAAGTGTGAGAAAAGATACCATTAGAGTTATGTAATAAGCCAGTAGACTCTATGTCAAAAGAGTTGAATTGATAATAAGGTTGAAGGAAAGATATTCTGGTTATTAAATTTAAGTGCTCAACTTTTTTTTTGGTTTCTTTTAAAAAAAAATTTTTGTAGCGAATAGGATAGTGTTTTGTAAATTTATTAAACTACAAAGTATAACAAACATATACAGGTTTTCATTTTATTTCGAAATATTATATCGGTTTTTTATGAAAGTCAACATTTGTTCATTAAACGTCAATAATTTGAAGTGTCTAACTTTTTTTTGGGGCCACTGTATGTTTTTAACGAAAGGTATGATAGAATAATCTATTTACCGAAGTGTTTTTAGAAAAAAACGAACGACTTTTTTCACTGTGATACTCACATTAATTCCTAGGCTTTTGAATCGAACGAGATTGACAACATAATTACAACACACAACATCCAAAAAGCTGTAAAAAGTCTATTATTAAGCAAAAATAAGGAAACGATGAATCGATAAGCAACCTCAATTAAAATAGAAAGAACTTATGGTTTTTTTAGTTATAAACAAGCCAAATTTACAATAAATCCTTTAAACATATATTTTTATGCTAGTAACTATGGCGTAAGAAATAAGTACTCTGTAGAATTATGCTCTTAATTATTTAAGAATAAAAGAAAATTTTGTTTTTTAATAAATTTTACTTAAAGTTTTATTAAGAGGGTAGCGTAAGAATATGTCTCTAATTAAAGTGACCTTTTTTTTATATAAATATTCTAGTATTATTTAGAAACTTATTCTTTTCGTTACATCTGTAAAAATTCGCCTCTATTTATTTCAAAGAAAAAACCACAACGTAATTAAGAAGCAAAATCTTACGACAAAGCAATTGAATGTGATTAAATTATACACTTTTTCCCTATTTCAAGTTAATTAAAAGGAAAATACATCAAAAATTACTTAAAATAAATTTAAAAGTAAAAAGCTTCCATAAAAGCGAATAAGTATTGTCACACGCAACAGATCTTTTCTACGCCATGGACTACACTTATCTATAATTTTATTAAAATTTTACTAATAAATATTTTTTAGAACTGTTTCGCCGTTAGGCGCAAAAACAAGACAAAGCACTTTAGTTTTTTACATTATATTTTTTTTTTGATTAGTTTTGTTTGTTTTCGTTTCGTTCGTTCCGTTGATTTTTCTTTATTTATATAATATATATACTAACATTATAGCTTCGTAGCTGAGTTGCCACTTATATAGTAGTAATCTAAGGTGCGCTCATCACTGAGGAAATGTTGCCTTTTTTATTTATTGAATATAGTTAATTCTTTAAGACGAAGGCAGGGGAGAGGGGGGGGGGGGGGGGGGGGGGGTGGAATATAAATGTATTATCTTTATA
>SBJP01000280.1:0-18950 GCA_014805705.1 Cucumispora dikerogammari | reverse complement strand
ATAACTAACTATTAGACAGTTTTTGATAATACACGAACAAACAATAGTTTATATTAATTTTTGACCAAATGTTTTTTAAAAATTGAAATATAATAAAATGCCTGTTTTTGTTTTTTTAAAACGGTTTCAAGAAATATATTGTTTAAAAAACACACACATGAGAAATAAAAATAGTTTGTTGAAAAAATTTATTTATGCAAAAAAAATAACGTGACGATGATTCGAACACGCGCTTTACTGAGTATCTATCGATTGCAGCTTTTGCACATTTACGCGCTACGCGCTGGCAATAACTGTTACACGCCACAGGTCCCTACTCATCTTTCAATTCTTCTTAAAGAATCAACTATATTTAATAAATAAAAAAATCTTCTTCTCTTGAAAATTGAAATTCATCGTAGTGAATACTATATATAAGATTACAAGCTCAGCTAGTTATTATAATCTTAGTATATAAATTATATCCAAAAAAATTAAACGACAATGAAAACAAACGAAATCAATAAAAAAACCATAGAAAACAGGTGAACAGTCTCATGTAATTTCTATGTTATTCTTCCAACGACGCAACGAATCAAAAAAAAATATTTAGTGATAAAATTATAATAAAAACACTGTAATAAAATTATAAAAGCACATAGGCCTGTAGTGTGTGACATATATTAATAGATTTATAAATAGTTTTGTCTTTAATCTGCCGGTATATTTAAAAAAAATGCTGTTCTGTATATTTATTTTCTTCAAAAATCGATTTAAAAAGCTATTTTTGACATAAGAACAAAACCCCTTTTAAAAAAATATATTGCGTTCAGTTAAACAAGAACATTTTCTAAAAACTTTGAAAGACTTTATGTTGATGTAATTTCACTTGATAAGAAGCTTATTTCCACATAATGCAAGTACAAACAAAACATTGTAGATGTTTAATCATACAATCAATAACAAGTACTTAATTAGAACAAAGACGTGTTTTAATAAGTTTTTTTATATAAACTGAAAGATGATATTAAACGACTCAAGGAAGATGTTTTTAGTTTGGATAATGTTTTATACACCAGAAGCGAAATAAAAAAAGATAGAATACATTTTTTTTAAATTTTATGTGTTTTTTGTGATTTAAGTTTTTTTTGTTTAGAGATAAATTGTAACCCTCTTTCTTGTTGAAGGCAAACGCATTTTGTTTTTTTAGTATTTTTTATTTTTTTGATGCTTTATGTGAGTTTTATTGTTCTTTGATTTTTTTAACAATACATGATAAAAAGTGTTCATAGAAAGATGGGCAAAAGTTCAATTGGGGGGGGGGGGCGTAAAAGTATGATTAAAAACAAAAAGAGACTATGGAATCAAGCAAGTCTTTTTATGAAAAGTCGAAATTTTTCGACTCCGATGTTTAATCCTTCATGAACAAGGGTCTAATTAAAAATTTTCAAGATTATAAAATTTGTGTAAAAAAGTGTTTTTCTGGTTTTCTTTAGAAAGACGTTTTTATTTGGGTTTGTTAGTCTTATATATGCAAAAAATTTAAAAGATCGAACAGTTATTGTTTGTTTTTTGAAGATATTAAATTACCCTTAAAACATATTTAGTTGTTTTTAGACGAATGGTGTTAATAGGCGACTATCAAACCTATAAATTATGAATTAAACATCGAATATCAATCAAAAAATTGAGTTTTAGAGGCTATTCGTAAATTTTTCTCAGGTAAAAAAAATAAAAAATTTAATTACCTTGATAAGTTTATATAGATCGACGATACTCATCTGAGTTCAAACAGGAACCACAAAAGATGGGTTTTAAAAAATATTTGGTGTGTTAGTGTGTACGAGATCTTTTGAGAAAAATAAAAAAGCTTTTTTTAAGCCAAACTACAGACTCAGATATTATCAATTTTGACACGATATCTACATAAGTCGTTGAATTCCACACATTATCTGTGACAAGTGTTCAAAGGCGCATTTAATAGTGAAAAATATCGGGTATTTTCATAAAAAATAAATCATATAAAAAAAACTTCTAGACCCGATTTAAACCCAAATCATACTAGAACATGATGTGTTTGTAGTCAAATTTAAAAAAATATGTCGAATCAAGAAGAAAAAACACGAAAAAAAAACGAAAAAGTTACTCTGTAGAGAATAAAAATTTCAGGTTTTCAAAAAAATTTTTGTGAAAAACTCTTGTCGAGAAATTCGTTTTTATTGTCAAAAAACAACTGGTTTTACTATAATTTTATTGAAAAATCATTATACTTTTACCCCCCCCCCCCTCACACACAAGTGAACTTTTGCCGAAAGATGTTTTTTGTTTTTACACAAACTTTGCAATAAAAAGTAATGAGAACATTTTTTTTTCTATTTACAAAAAATAAACCTTTTTTCTCTCGTATAAAACACTTTGTCTAATATTAAATCTAGAATAAGAAAAAAAAACAAAGCAAATAAAAAAAAAAATAGTTTAAAACATGAATAAATTTTAATTATAAAAAAAATTGTTTAAAAATAATAACAATAAGAAAATATAAGCAAGTCAAATAAGACTAATATGCTCTTTTATCTATAAGCAAAATATTATAATACGGCAAAGATATTTCAGAATAAATTTTATCGTTTTTAGATATATGAATAAAAAATTGGATAAATTCTTATATTTACAAGTATTTTTCTGGAAGAGTTAGTAAATCTTTGGTTAATTTAGTAAAAATGTTTTCAAGTGAGTATGTCTTTGAACAATAAAGAGGCGACTATATTATAAATGACATTTTTTATATATTTCATGAAATTTTGTTAAATTGTAAGAAAAATTTATTAACTATCAATTGCTTTTCTCTTGTAAATTTCACATTAAAGAGTTCAAAGTTGATAGTTATTTTTTCTTTTGAAACTTTATAAGCCCTTTTCCCTCTGCACCAATTTCAAGTGATATTAAAGTTTTTAAGACCAGATTGTCCAGCAAAATATTGTAATATTATTAGCAAAATAACGAGATTTTAAAAGCCCACGTTTTATATTCTATTAAATCTACAATGTCTTTTAATTATCTTGTTAACTCGGAATATTGAATTTTATTTTCTAATTTTATATTGCTCTTGTCTTATACTATCTTTTCTCTTGTTTTGGGTGCATTTTTAGACACAATATTGCCGTTCTTTATGCTACTCTTGTTTTGAACTCGCCTAAAATTTTTTCTGTAAAAAAAAGTGCGATCAATGTTTTGTTTTTTGTATTTTAACATTCACAGGGTTTTATCGTGCTTTAAAGGCAGTTTTTATGTTTTTGACGTTTTTTGGATGTTTTTGACAAGTCTTTTTTAGTTTTTTGAAAATTTTTGAGAATTTGACAAAATATTAATAAACTGCAATACCTTTCAAAAAAAAACCGGATCTTACGAATTAAAAAATGTTCACTGTATTACTAAATTTACAGCTTATTGTAAAACATCTATTATATAATAGATAAGCCAAAAACAAAAAAAAGAAACAAGCTCTTTATTACAAAAATAAAATGGAACAACTGTATATAATAAAAAACAACCAACAAAAAATAATCTACCAAAAGAATCGGATATAAAAAAAGATTGACGTTTTAACGAAATTAATTTACACATTTGTCACTAACTTTAAAACAATCACCAAACTTTCTTGTATTTATAATACAAGACAGTAATGTTTGTTTAATTGAGATTAAACTAGTAATCTTTTTATTATGTTGCGGTTTTGACTTGAATTTCATTGTGCTGTTTATAATGACGTAATTTTGGCTTTATTGATACTTGATGTTTTTACAATATTAAATTATTTTATATAAATTAATCAAAATTAGGTAAAACTTAGTAAAATCAGTGATAAAATGGAAATTTCACGTTTACAAAATAACTGAGAAATTAAGACAAAAGTTCTTCACACGAAAATTCGTTTCTTTTTATTTTCTACTTATTTATAATATTCAAATGCAAAAAAACTATAAATGTTTTTTTATTTTTTTACTTTTGTAACCCAAACGCTATCTGTATTATTAAATAATTTATAATTTCTTGTATTTTTTGATTATTCGAATTTAATAAACCGATGAAAAGAATTCGAATTACTCAATTTGGTTTTATTGAGTTAGTTTGGTTTAATTAGCTAAAATGAAGTATGTTCTGTTTTTTGTCTTTTGGCGAAAGCGTGAATAAATATAAAAAAGTTCAAGTACATTTCTGATATTCAACACTTGAATCTTAAGAAAAATTTTTAGTTGTTTTTGATTAAATTATATTTCTAACTTCGTTTTTACAGCCAAAAGACTATAATGTTAAATAAAAAAATTTATTAAAACTTATAAAAAAAACGTGGGAATACTAAAAAATACTTAAATTTACACACTGAAAGCGTTGACGAACAGTCCTTAGTTATTTTTTTCTTATATTATTTTCCATTAAATAAATTATACTAGATTTTTCTTAATTAACTCATAGTGAGAAGTGGATAAGTGCTTTTACTTAGTATATACAGTATATTTTTTCTAGTTTTCACAAACTTATCAAAGTTTAGAAGTAATTTAAAGATTTTGTAAATTAGAAAAATGAAGCTGTACTTTTTTTTTAGATATATGACGTTGAAAAATAAAATTTCGGTTTAATTAACTTTTTAATGACTACATTTATTTCATATTTTTATTTTTTATTAATATCAACCACGAGTATCGAAATATTTAATAACTTTTTTTTTATTTTAATATAATTGCAATATAGATTTTGTAATTTGACAAAACTTTAACTTTCCCTCGTTTGCAAGTTAAAAAATTATACAGCTATTTGATTGCATATCTTTTGTTTTGCAAAATTATATAATTTGAACAAGGCTTTGTTTTTTCATTTTTTTAACCTAGAGAATAAATGTTATTTGCATTTTTTTCATTATGATATTCAAAAAAAAAGTCAACGTGTGACACGAGGAACCGCGGCAGAAAAATCTTTCGAATGAAAAGTGTTTTTAATTTTATATACTGTGTTTCTCAAATAAAAAAAAACTACTTTTTCACATAAAAAAACTACTTTCTCACATAAAAAACCTTTTTCCCATATAAAAAAACCTTTCTGCAAATATTTAATAAGATAAATTAAAACTATAATAGAGTTAGAAGAAGCCGTTTTAAATAAAATTTCAATTATTACAGAATCAGTTTGAATGGTTTTTTTCGTAATGTAAAGTGTTTTTCTTTAAAATGTCTTAAACTCGAAGACTTTTAGTTATTAGACTTTTTATTCATTCGTTGATATCTTTATTATTTATCATATTTTTAAAAAAATAACTTGTATATTTCCAAATTCAATGTTAGAATCAGTATGATCACGACTTGTCTATCTATTACTTTACTCGTACACTGTTTTATACACTATTTATAATTTTTGCTTACCGAGACTTTAAATTTTCTTATTTACTCGAGTAGGTTTTTTATATGAGAAGTAGTTTTTTAAGTGCGAAAGTAGTTTTTTTATATGAGAAAGTAGTTTTTTTATTTGAGAAATTACTGTGTGTTTAAAAAATCATTTTTTTTTTACCAATTCTAAAGAATATATCTAAAACTTATTAGAAAGCATTTGGTCAAGTTTACAAAGAAAATATTTGATGTTTTTCTGTTTTGGTAAAAAAACATCCCATGCGAGAAACAAAAAACTTAATATTAACACTTTGTTTTTTTACCATTGGAACAGAATTGATAACAGAAACGTCGATGGTAGCTTGTGCACAACACGAAGAGACAGACGTTTCAAAAAGTTCTTTAAGTATAGATTTACAGAAAAATGACAACACAAATGTTAATCCATCACTAGAGACACCCAATAATATTAAACAATCTTCTGACTTTAAAAAAGCTGTTGAGGAGTGTAAAAGGTCATTTATTAAAGTAGGTACTGGTGTAAAACGGGGTGGTTGCATCGGTCCTTATGGTAATTCTAATGTTTTTGATGAAAAGTTCTTAGAGCAGTTTTTCAAGGCGAGTATAGAACACGGATGTAATTCTAATACTCCACTAGAGTGTAACGTTCAATCTGATCGAGAATCAGCTTATTAATACTTTTTAAAATATTGTCTTTGTTTGTCTGTGTAACTATTAGAGATGATCGTTATCGAAAATTTTATTAAAAAATAAAAGAAAATATATAATAGCGAATAAATTGTTATCTAACGCGGTTTTTTTTTGAAGAAGATATATTCAATCTAAAATATCAGTTATAAACGTTTTGTCGAGCTTGTTAAAACAGTAATCTTTAAAAATATTTAGTAGTAGCGTTGACATATTATTATTTAAATATACTAAAATTCTCAAATCAGTAAACTTTAAAGTCTTAAAAAAATCTTTTTTATTAAACTCACCTTCCAAGTACACATTCGCTCTACTTCACTTATGATACTTACTATGTCGTTCTCGCTCTTATAGATTTTTTTTAAACGTATATTTATTGGCACCGCTTTTATGAAGTTTTTAATAATTAAATGAAAAAACTAATGTAAATAAAACGTCAGTTTTTTGTTTTGTGAAATTAAGTTTTATTATTTTTACATTTCATTTACAATTTGATCTAGATTGACATATTTTATGTACTTATACACTCACCCTTATTTACTGCCACCAGCCGTTTTGCTTTCCCCTACTTCCCTCAGCGAGGGGGGGGTAACAAAACGGTCGATAACATTTACTATAAATTAATTAAAGACAATTATACTATAACTTAACTAAGCATAACTTGTTTAAGTAAAATTTAAGACATTATATGATAAACCCAAAGCTTTTTCTTGTTAAATGGCGTATAAAAACGTTTTAATTTCGCCTTTTTACAAAAAAAGAACGAAAAAACACGAGCGACCAACTTAATAAAAAAAACTTAATCGGTGTTCAGAATAGTTTTTTCGTCTTTCGCTGCAGTTTTTACCAAAAACAAGTATAAATTATTTATTGAAATTTAATCGATAATGTTTTTTTATCTGATTTATTATATTAGTTTTTTTCTTAATTGAAATATAAGAGTAGAATGTATAAGTGACATATTTTATATCAATGTATTATACTAGGTATATTTGATCTCAAATATCATCTTCTTATTCAAATTCGATAACTGTAGCGTAAAAATAATGACATCGCAAAAACATATCTTAAGTAATTAAATGAAAAAAGCTTTTTATTTTATAATTTTGATTAAAAACTGACGTAATAATGTTTCTTAAGTCCATTTAAGAAAAAATGTAAATTTTCTATATAAAGTTGTTTAAAAAATATTTTTATAATAAAATGCGTAAAGATGTTTTTTAAATAATTTTAAAAAAAAGGAAGCCGTTCTAAATTAAAATAATAACGATTATTACGTTGTTTTTAATCAAAATTATAACAGAAAATGTTTTTTTATTAAACATCTTAAGAAAGATTTTTACGTGACACATAAAACCTTTTTTTTCCCGTTGTTTATAGGCTATAGTTAGCATCGGCTTTCCGAAGCGATGAAACAGTTAATAGTAACGTTGTACGAAAACAACCGACCAATCAGAGTTTTAAAATGAGATTCCTGATATAACTTTAAAAATACATATAAATTATAAAAAACTGCTTTTTCTTATAATTTTTAAAAAACGACGCTTGCTCTCTATTTTTCGAAAATGAATTAAACTTCTCAAAAAACTTTTTTAACTAACTTTAATTCGCTCGCCTGTCTAAATTTTTGTCAAAGAGTTGGTTATATATCAAGGCTTCAGTTTCTGAATTAAGGCTGTATATGAAAAAATGACACTCTTGAGAACCTGATTAATAAATTAACATATTAATCGATCATTTTTCTATCGTCTAAATAAAAACATCGAAAACGCGCAAAAACGATTAAAAGATCTAAGCAAGCTATTCGAAAATAACACAGTCTCGCTAGTCAGGTAAAAACTTTTCGCGAATCGAAACCGAGCTATAATTTATATGTTGCTCTTCCTTGTTATATATATTCGTTTTTTTTGATTTTATGTACTGCACAGTTATTGACTAATAATAATATATCCTATGTTTTTTAAGATCTTCTCTGTTTACTTAATCAGTAATTATTAATTTATTGAGTGCTTCAAAGTTTTCCCTGCGATGTTTAATCGCTCATTGTTTTTTCAGAAAACTTGAGAATACATCGTGTTTTTTCGACACCACAATAATTTACAGATTTTTTGTGCTTATCTTCTTTTTCGAAGCACAATGAAGTTGATGTTTTATCTTTGAAATCGATAAAATATTTTTTGAAACTATTGCACCGCTTTTCAGTTGATAGTTTTTTAAATTTCTAAGTTTCGTTTATAATATAGATTTTTGTTTAATACTTTTCAAAAATCATTCTTACTTCACTTGAAAACGGATCAAAATTTTTGCTTTTTTATAATGCGTTTATCTGAGTAATTTTAAAACAAAGTTTTTTTTATACTTATTACCATTCTTTAGAGTTCGGATTTTAAATATTCAACCGATACTAAAACAACTGACTTATATTTAGCATTCTTTTTCTTTAGCTGGTCCAGTTTAATACACGTTAATTATGTCATTTCTCGATAAATTATATCTTTTTTTCTAATTTGGTCAAATTTCTGTTAATTTGATAAGTTTTTATATTAAATTGAGTAAGTATACTGTTTTTTATAATAAAATTTTAAAAAAAATCGAGACCATGTTGTTTTTCTTAACCTAAAATTACCAATTATAAAAGATAGATAATTTTGTGTAAGTATGAAAATTTTTTTTCTTGTTCTTAATAGTGTTTTACTGTGCTTTTTCATTAGGAGGTTAATTTAAAAAATCTTTTTTTTAGTTTCAAAATTATATACATAGCATGCTAATAACAAAAACAGTAGAAATAATAAAATATTTGCTTTTTAAGCTTATTTTTTGAACGTTTTTTCTTTTTCATACTACGTTTAAAGAAAACTCTTTATTGTCAGCAGCCAAGCTATGGTTTTATTAATATCAAGTTTTATGAAACAAAAATCGCAAAAAAACATCTTTTTAGCAAAGCCAACGTATAAACATAAAAAACCTCTGTTTTTTCATGGCCCACGAAAGAATAAATCAGAGGAGATTTTTTTTTTAATTGGAAAACAGTGAGTAGATATTTATATCAATCTATAAAATGTTTGATGTTTAAAGAAGAAACAAAATAGTTAACAAAAAAATTTTATTTTGATTAAAACCAATAATTTAATAGCTCACGTTCGTTTCATCTTATATAATCTTTGATATTTGATCCAATGCTCAATGTTTTATAACATTCAGTACTTAGATCTACAGACTTTATATACTGCGTTTTGTATATTTCCAATTAAGAAGATATATAAAAAACAATGTAGTGTCATAGTTTCAAAAATGTAATATGTCAATAAGTAAAAAACTTTTAACATTTAAACATCTCACATATTAACTTATATTTAAATAAACAGAAATATATTATAATTGACCTATTTAAAAAACAATTAAGTAATTTCGATCGTAAGGTATTATTGTTTTGTTTATAACAAACAAGTTGTTTTTGCTTTTCGCCATTGCTGTGCCGAAGACCATAAAACTTTTTCGTATAATACAGTAATGTCTTTAAAATCTTTTTTAACCAAACTCGTCGGGCTAATTATATATAATCAATTTTAGCGGCAGTCTGTGTAATATTTATGTTTATGTTGATGAGTAGAAATTTAATATTTTTTTGTTTATAATATCTTCTTTTCAACTTAATAGGCTGTTTTTCATTATTTTACAAACTAAACTTACTTTATTAATTTATTCTCTTGGCAGTTTAATGTATAGTTATTACAAGGCTTATATTTTCTTGAGTTTTTGACGCTGAATTGTTTTTTGTTTCTGTGTGTCTTCAAATCGTAAAAACAAAAAAAACACAGCCAAAAAAACAATTTCATCTGATAACAAAAAGAAACTTTTTGAAAACCTTAATCAAACAAAAAATAAAAAAGAGTAAAACCAACAATATTTCTTGAACTAAATAAATAGAGTTTTCTGAAACCCATGTCTTTGTTTTTGATGTGAAAAATTGTTTTTTTATGGTGTAAAAAAGTTAACATTAATCTTTATACTTTTTAGAGGTTTTTTATAAAAATTAACATTTTAGTAGCTTTTAATTGTTTTTTTCAAATTTACATAGCATAACTATTTCAGTGAAAAAGACATTTTAATACAAGATGGCTAAAACAAATATAAAATGTTTCTTTCTTATATTATCTATTTTGTTTTATATTTCAAAAAAATAAAAGCATTTTGTTTTGTTTTTTTTTCGGTTTTGTGTTTTTTTTTCGGTTCTGTTGTGGTTCTGTAAGTTGTATTTTATATTTTCTTTAAATGTTTCTTGTTGATTTCAAAAAATTTTTGTTAAACTTTTAGGTAAAAACTTTTTTTAATATAACTTTTGTATTGATAGTTTTTGATTCGTTTAAACGTGCAAAGCTATTTTTTCTGTGAATATTGTGTATTTTTGTGTGCTCATTGTTATTTAATTTATATGTGATGAATATGAAATGATGTATGATAAATTAAGCAATCTTTTTGAAAAAACTGTAATTTATAGAAAATTGAGTAGTTTTCTAAATCTAAATTAGCGACTGATAAGTTATGCGCTGACTTTTTATGACATCAATATACAATAAAACACTTATAAAAGTCACATAAACTGCCACTACACACTGAAAAAAAAACTTACAATTTACGAAATACGAGTTGTTGCTTACTAGCTGTTTTTTAATATATTCATAGACCTAAAAGATCGATAAAAAATAAATAAAATAAGAATAGTAAAAACAACAGCTACGTGGAATAACTAATAGTTTTATATTTGGTAAGCTACGTGAACACAGAGGAAATGTTTATATCAAATAAACTTTCACAAAAACTTTGCAAAATATATTAAAAATAAAAAAAACAAATATATAATTATTAAACACAGCAAGCATACACGATTACAAAAGCTAGATTAGAACAGTCAAGTAACATCAAGCATAACCAAAGACAATCAAGAAGAATTAACTATAAAAAGGCCAGTATTTGATAAAAACACGGCTAACAAATAGGCGGAACATTAAAAATTACAAAAAATAAACATACAGACGTAAAATTTATATAACAATATAAAAAATAAGAACTATAACTAAAAGATATACTGGTAAAATAAATATCAAAAAATTTTCACATATGTACGCTTATAAATCTTTAAATATTCTGTACTGTTTACGATATTTTTATATATAACAAACTAAAATACAATTACAGTTTGATATTTTAGTTTGTTATATATACAAACAAAACGATATTTTTTTAAGAACGTTTTTTTTATTAATAACAGTCTGCTCATAACAGAATATGTGTCTATTTAAGTAGATCAAATGTAAACTCGCGCAACTATGTAAACTCTAACCCACAAATAGTACAGAACCCATCTTGGGGAAACCCGTTAAATGAGACAAGACTTTTTTTTATATACTAAATTTTTAATTTTGTTAAACAAAAACGAAGCCCGGTTTGATGAATAATACTAATAAAAACAAATAAAAAAAAACAAAAGAAAAAAACTTAATAAAGAAATCAAAATACTTATTTGTGAATTGTTAAAAAAAAAGTATTCTCAGCCGAACAATATGTGCCCGATATCAAATATCGAAGCGCACCTTATATAGAATTAAATTTCAAATGAGAAAAATTTTTAAAACCAAGTATGTTTAGGATTCTGAAAACGACAGATATAATTTAAATGACACGATATATTACACTTTTTCTCAATTAAGAAATAAAAATTTTCCAATAAGTGAGCTGATATTATAATTGTTGCTTTAAAAAGCGATTAAAGATCTTTAGTACACGACTTTAAAGCGTCAAGCGTGAGATTATCTAGATTTAAAAAAAACATGTTGATGAATTAAAAATACTAAAACGTGAATCAATATCGGCTGATACAATTGTGGTCGAAGAATTTTTAAAAACAGTAAAAATTTTAATTTCAAAATATAAAGCTGATAACATTTTCAAATGTGACGAAACGGCCTTTTTCTATGCCCTTCTCTCAGAAAAAGTTTGTTTTTTTCAAATAATAACTGTAAGAGTGTAAAAGTATCATAAGAAATGATGGCCTTGTTTATTTGTTGTACCTTGTCAGATGAAAAACAAAAACCTCTTATTTTAGGAAAGTTAAAAATACCAAGATCACTTAAAAACGTAGATCTAAATTTTATTGGTGTTGTATACGGTTTATCTTGTAATGCATGTTGACTAAATAAATATTTCGTACTTGTATCGAAAAAATTGATTTTAGAATGTCACAAAAAAATATAAAAATCGCTCTAACAATGGACAATGTTACATGTCATTTAATTGACAAAAACTTGTCTAATATGACAATATAATCTTTCTGCTGAAAAACATCACATCACTCATACAACTTTTTAATCAAGAGTTTACCAAATCATTCAAAACAAGTTCTTAAAGTTTATCACAGAACATATAATTTATGATAAGCTTTTAAGTGACAATATAGATAAAATAATAGAAAAGCTAACGATATTTGATGCAAAATGCACAACAAAAATGTATTAAAATAATGTATCTAAAGATACAATCAAAAAACGTTTTCAAAAAGAATAAATATAGTCAGTGATAGAAGCACACACGCGCATATTGTTTCATAAATTTAGGGCCATAGATATATTAGTACAGAGAAAAACCAAACAGCGTTAGATAATGTATTTTATAGTTCAGAAAACACAAGTGAAAATAAAGCTGAATCTGAAGAAGAAGCTTATAATTCGAATGACGTCAGTGCAGAACTGGCAAAGCTTGAGCCTCATTCAAAAACAGACTGCTTATAAAAAACGAGAAAACCTTGAAAGCGTGTTGAAACTATATAAATTAAAGCATGAAATCTTAAAAAGTTTTAGAAAAAAAACAAAAAACTTACCACAATTTTAGATTTTTTAATTAAACGATAGATTTTAATTTTTTTTATGTGTAAAAACAAAAATCTCGTTTTCTGAAGCAAACACCAAAAAGAGACAAAGATTTGCTTCATTTTGAAGTCGAACTGTATATTCAAAAGTTAATGCGATCTCTTATTAACCAGAGAAACGACAAGCTACGAGTTCAATTTACAGTATGTTTTATAGTCGTCTAATTATACGTAAAAGTGTTTTCTAATCGTTTTTAAAAAAAATTTGCTAAAAAAAGCTCTTATGCTGAATTTATCTAATTTACAAGTTTTTCGCGCTATAAACAATAAAACTAGGGTTTTTTGAATGTTTTTAATTCTTTTTATAAAAAATATTGTTTTCGTTATGATTATAACTGAGTTAGTAGCGCCATTTTTTTCGCATACTTATCGTAAACTTTGATATAAATGCGACAATGATTATATAAGTGGTTTTAGTATATACGGTAAAATTTAATAAAAAAAATTCTTTAATAATACTACTTATTGCTGTTTAATCGGAATAACTTGATGAGCAATCTATCGGGCAAAATTTTTTTTTGTCAGATAATATATTTTTATATACACAAGGTTTTTTAAACTGTTGAAGTTGTTAATGAGACAAATGATATGTATTTTTTAGATACAAACATTCGTATATATTAAAAATTATAAAACAAGCCATGTTTGTTTTTTTTATTTAATTTCATTAAATCCTTGATGAAGACGTTGATGCTCTTAAACCGCTTAACAACTTGTTTATAAACTGATGTTTGTTGTTTCTCAGACAATTCTCAGACATTGATTGAAGTTATTGCAGTTGAGATGTAGCTATATCATTTTTTAGTTTTAAACTATCTGTTGAAACAATCTATTTTTAAAGTTTTTACAATTTGTAAATCTTTTTGATTTTGAAATGATTTAATAACAAACCTATTTATAATATCAAAAATCTCTGCATTTCAATATACAAAATTAAACTAAGCTCATACTTGATAATTATCAGAGATATAAAAGCTTTTAGCTTAGTAGAACATCAAATAATATCTGATTAGTGCTGATTTTCACTAAAGTTGTCTTGAAAAAAAAAAGAGACATCTTTTTTGACATTTGTTGAGACGCTTTTTTACTTTTTGCATAATTATTATGTCTGTGACACATTAAACTACATGGGTTGAGCAAACACGTTAAATTAAAAATAACGAAATATCTAATTATAACACTAAATTTTCAAAAAAAAAATGTTCACCAGCAATGTACTCTGTATAATAACTAGCAAAACAAAAGGTAGAGTTTCTATACTAAAAAAATAAAAAAATAAAACTACTCGAATAAAATAAAAATTAAAAAAATTTGCAATGTTTTACACTAACTTATAAATGAGTTCTTTGTTTTTTTACTGTATAAATTATAATATCATATAAATATATTTTTGGCAGTTTTATCGGTGACTCACCAATTTCTTTTAAAAGAACTTAGTTATCTAAAAAGATATTAAATTACTGCTTGTATTCTTAAAACATTTGTCTAGTTGTATATGGCCTGTCGTTGAAAAGATCTAAACACCAGTTTTTTAATTTTCAATAAATTTTATTAACTAAATCTTTTATAAAAGCATTTAATGAGTTACACTTATCATCTAAGACTGTTAATATATATGAGTATATTCTCGAAAGAGGTGACTTTTGGTTAAAAAAAAATTATAATTTCAACAAAAAACTTAGTGATAAAATAAATATATTTATATCTTTGATAAACTGAAGACTTCTATAAAAACATTCTTCTTTAATTATAATTTCATCACCAAAAAAAACTAAAATTTTTTTATGTCGACAAGTACTATGAAAGGCTAAAAACATTTTTATACAATTCCGCTGCTAATTGAGTCAGTTAGTGTATTTTTCATATTATTTATTTTATTGGTCTAATATTTATTTATATAAAATTTTTTTTACAGAAAGATAGAGAAACAAGAAAAAGTTGTAACTAGTTCATTTATTTTCACTAATAATAATTGTTACACACCAAACACATCCCCCCGTCTCCCTTCTTTAAAGAAATAACTATATTAAATAAATAAAAAAAAAGCGCCTCTACCCGGTATCGAGCAGTCCTTATATAGATTACTACTATATAAGATAACAGCTCAGCTACGTGGCTATAATTATTATATATAATCTACAAATAACGAAACAAACAAACGAACGAAACGAAACGAACGAACGAAACGAACGAAACGAACAAACGAACAAACGAACAAACGAACAAACGAACAAACGAACAAACGAACAAACGAACAAACGAACGAACGAACGAACAAACGAACGAACGAACGAACAAACGAACGAACAAACGAACAAACGAACGAACAAACGAACAAACGAACGAACAAACGAACGAACAAACGAACAAACGAACGAACAAACGAACAAACGAACGAACAAACGAACAAACGAACGAACAAACGAACAAACGAACGAACAAACGAACGAACAAACGAACGAACAAACGAACGAACGAACAAACGAACGAACGAACGAACAAACGAACGAACGAACAAACGAATCGAATCGAATCGAAAGAACGAACGAATAAACGAAACGAAACAAAAGAACGAAACGAAACGAAACGAATGAATGAACGAACGAACGAATAAACGAAAACGAACGAAACGAAAAAGAACGAAAAAGAACGAAAAAGAACGAAAAAGAACGAAATTTTTTCTACCGGCGAAACGACGCTTTTAATTCACCTGCGAAACGGCGCTCAGCGTATATCTCGATTAAATATAAACTAGTTAAATAAATATTGATTAAAAATCTTTAATCACCGAAACTCAAACGAATGTTTTCTAGTTATTTTTAATCAATATGTACCGAAAAGCGTAAAACTCTCCCAATAACACCCTTGGTTTTTTTCTCAAGATATCTCTTTTTCATTAAATAGACCGTAACATCTATTTTACTTTTTTTTGGATATTATCATAATCAATACGTGTGTTTTCGTTGTTTAGACACAAGAACTTGGATGTTTTTTATATATTGTTTTGCTTTTATTGGTGGTTTTTTACATAGTCGAATTATAATAAAAGATGTAAACAGCATTGGGCCTTATAAAATGTCTTTTGGGAATGTGAAACGCATTGTGATGATGTTGAGAGTAGCAGAGACATTTATATAACAGATTTATCTGAGTATAAAGCGGCTAATAATTGAAAAAAATACGTTAAATCGTGATAACCGGTTTTATATGTTACATAATGCTATACTTCAGAGAGTAAATCGGTGCTGTTTTTTTTAAAAACTTTTAAAAATATTTATTATATATAATATTTCGTTACACTTAAATTCAGATAATGATGACGAATTATCCGCAAATGCTTTTAAAAAAATATTTCTCTTTTTATGAAGGCACATGTTGTTCGCGGGTTTCAGCTTATACGTTAAACTGTTGTCGGGTTTAAAGATCTGATAGAGCACTGCTGCTCAGAACTAGAAAATCATCTGAGTGACAAAAGAGAAATCGTGGATGTACTCGATAGTATAGTTTACTAACATGTCACTTTTAAACAAAGAGTCACAAAACTCGTACCGCTTATTTTATTCAAAGCAAAATGAATATGCAAAAAAAGACTTTTTTCAAAAACAACGAGGCAGAAAACATTTTTATAAATGTGTAGAAAAATAAAGAATAGAATATATTTTACGAACAAGTGTTGATGCACACGATATTGACGACCTGATTCTTTTTACTCAAGAGTCCAGCACTAATTAATACAAGACTACATACGCTCGAAAGCCATTATGCAGCTGTTCCGTTTATTATAAATCAGCAACACACCGTATATTATAAGGCCAGCTTGAGAATTTTCCGCCCAGTGAGCGGAAAATGAATAACATACGTTTAATTTAAAAAAACATCAAAAATTTTCTAGCGTTTTAAAAAATGTTTTGATAAAAAATTAAGAAGAAAATATGAGATGCGCGAAGATTATGCACGCTTTCTGTTCAATATAGAGTCTTTATCAGAAAAAAAACTTCTATTTGATTTTAAGGGGTTTTTATTTAAATAGAAATTAAGACTTGCTATTTTTGTTTTTCGTTCTTTTGCTTTAAACAGTTGTAACAATGTCGCTTATGTAATCTAAAACGAACTAATAACAAAAATAATGAAAAAAAACAAAGATTAAATGACCCAAGACCATCCGTTCGAGGTTTTTGCGCTTAACGGGGCGTGAATTACTATAAATAGAAAGCTTTATCCATTATAGATGAATTAAAAATAAATGTTGCCAACTTTTGATTTAAAAAAGTCTCTCTAGTTAAACAAAATAACATTTAAAACAATTGAGGGTGAGAGTATACTAGACGGGACAGGAAAGAGCATAATTGTCTCTCAATTTTTATTTTTCTTTTGCGATCTTTATTAAAGTCTTTTTTAAAATGAAGAATAAGTTTTAATGTTTTTTTTAATTTTAGGTGGGAAAATACCTTAGTATACAGAGATAAAAAAAACAAATTTAAGTTTACACACTCGCTTAGTTCTTTTAGTCTTTGATAATCGTGTGTTTTTGAGTTATCATTTGTGTTTTCTGACACTTGAATATCTTTTCTTAAACAAATACTTTTTAGATTAATGATGGGCTCGTGTCTAGAAAATTTCCTTCATTTTTAGGAGTTTATTTATATAAAAAACAAATATATCATATTTATTAACAGTTGTGATTGCCGAAATATTTATGTTCTCAAAGCTTATGTGATTACAGTAAGTGCACGCCCAATAAGTGTTCTACATTTTTTTAACTTAAACACGACTAAAACCAATTACATACAAAAAAAAATTTTTGTCTTCAGTTAATGCTGTGAAATTTTGAAAAACATTACTATATTTAAAGCGAGTTTGATTGTATTTTCACATATACTGCCCGCTGGTACGATAACTAATTGTTTCAGAATATAATGAAACTGTTTTAAACATCGATCAATAGTATTATCATCAATTATAAACTGATACATTTCTTGTGTCATTAAAACTATGTCATTTAATGTAGTTGCTGGTTTTTTAACTAACAATATTCTTATAATTTTTTTCAATTTTTAGAAAGTATCGTTTTACGATGTACACCTCTTTTTTTTGATACTGTTCTTTCAGTTTATTTGAATATTTCTATTTTGCATTTTCTGTTGAACGGTTGACTTTTAAACTCTCGATTATACATGCCGTTATCTATCACTTCTATTCAAATAACGGAAATGTTTTTTTGTTTTGTTTGAAACGAGATATTTTGAATACTTGATGTTAATATTGTTTTGGTACGATCAAAAAACCATTCTTATTTTTTTAGCACGATCAATAAAGAAATCGGCACTGTTGATATGAAAAAAATATGGTTTTTTTAAATATTTTTTTAATGACATTACTGATAGAAAAACAACGAAGATATCATCAAAAAATATTACATTGGCACTGTTTATATATAAACGACACCATTAATGCGCAAATCGGGTGATCGGCAACTCGCCCCAATATTAAAAAAAATTAATATAAGCGGCAACTCGCCCGAATATTAAAAATTTATATGTTTTTTTAATAGAATGTTTTTTTTTTAATAAATTTTTTTTTATAAACTACTTAAATTAAAAATTATATTACATAAAAACACTATGATTTTAATATGGAATCAATAGTTTATAAAAAAGACGTTTTTAAAGAACAAATGTATTATGAAAAAGCAAAAAAAAATTTAATCAAACTCAAATTTATGTTGGTTTCGTTCGTTTCGTTTATTCGTTTCGTTTTTCGTTCGTTTCGTTTTTCGTTCGTTTCGTTTTTCGTTCGTTTCGTTCATTTCGTTTGTTTTCGTTCGTTCGTTCGAATCAAATTTATATATAATATTGTTATCTATAAAGCAAAAGAGTGATGTTTTTAAAATAACACTTTTTACTCATTAAAAAAAGTTCTATGTGAGAGCGAATGTGTTTCTTTATGTTGATCTCAATTCAGTG
>SBJP01000279.1:0-18968 GCA_014805705.1 Cucumispora dikerogammari | reverse complement strand
GTTTAAATTTAAACGTCTAACAAAAGATGTTTTTCACAAACTTTCGACCACTTTTTTATAATTATCATTGTTTATTAAACACATTTCATTATATATTTTTATGTTTTAGAGCAAAAAAAAGGGGGGGGCTATAACCGCATTTAGCCCCGGTTGTCTATGAGTTGTCGACTTAAATATCGGACTCGGTGTTGTCATAGTGCAAAAAAACCTGGTATAACTATAATCAATAGATTGGGTATCGAAAAAACATACATCAACAGAACAAAGATACGGTAATACAAGAAAAGAAATGTTATCGTTTTACTGGACAATAAAAAAAACTTAAACAGAAAATGAAAAATAAAAGATTTATTTATATATCGACCATAAGTCACTATTAGAAATTGAAAACAAAGCGAAATTTAATAATAATAGAATAATTAAATAGTTTGAAAGTGTCCAAGAATTTGACTTCTAAGTTCCTTATATGAAAATAAAAAAAAATGAGCTAATAGGTTTAGTAGAATTGACGAAAATAAAAAACTGTAAATAAAACGAAGTTTAACAAATTCGAATGATTTAAAAGTAATAATGGTAGGAGATGGTGAATATTGGAAAACTGGTTTGGGCAAAAAAAACTAGATATTCGAAATTAAGAATAGAAAGAAAATTATTGAGAATGAACACACTAAAATGTTTCGTCGAGGCCTAGAATCGACATTTTACCCACCTCGGAATAAATATTATTAACACGATATAAAAGAAACAAAGAAGAGTGTAATAAAGAATGTGATCTATATCAAATTAATAACAAGAAAAATAAGAATACACTCAAATTTGTAAAAACAGGTCTAAGAATTGAAAATGTTGCGACGTACAGGGTGTATGCTTAGAAACAAATTAAATATTTATATTAAACAAAGACTATCACTGACTATGATGAAGCAAATGTTATTAGAGAAAAAACGCAATTGTAGCAACGTTGACAATAAAAAAATGGATAAATAAAGATTTTCTTTCTGAAGGAACAATAACATAAAATGGGAAATAATTTACAGACACTATAATTAGAGTGTTTTTTTCAAAGAAATAGATATAAAACATTCACCCTATGAGCAGAAAACTATAAAGTAATGAAAGGATAGAAATGCAATAAGAACGATAAAAGAACTATTAATTAAAAAAACCATGAAGAATTAGATAAAAAATAAAAAAAAGTAATACACAAATATAATAGCACATATCGCTGGTCTATAGAATATACATCAAAAAAAGCATTATAAAAATTCTCATAAAAGTAAAGTGATTAAACAACCAACAAGAAAAACATCAAAAAATAAAGAAGCACCAAATATAAAAATTTAACAAAAACGAAATAGACAAAATCGCCAAAAATGAAAATTTAGAACAAAAACTAAAAACATAAAGAAATTTTTTTAACAGTTCAAAGCATAATGAGAAATGTATATTAACGCATCATTTCACGAGAAGAATAACATTGGAAAATATATAAAAAAATTTTTTGGTTTTCAAAAGATTGTGTGGAAGAAAACTAACAGTTTCTAGAACGAAATGTAGAAAGATTGTAGTATTAATTAAACTCATGTTACCAAACAGGTGCGTACATATAAAAAAACATATATATCTATATCTGTTTTTTTTGTTATTGTATGTCTTTATAAGACCGTTTTTTTTTTACTTGTTTTTTTTCCGATTTTTCAAATATTCTACATTCTACTTATATACCTTTATATTCAGCATTCAATCTTTCATATCTTTAATGTCATTGTGTTTTTATTTTTTTTGAATCATTTTACTAATTTGTTTTGTTTTTAGGTTTCCTTTTCAAAAGAAAAAAAACTATTTTAGTTGTTATTTATATTCTATCTATATATTTTTAATTATCTTTTTATAAAAAAGGTTTTAATATTTTACACAATCTAGAAATTTATCCATACACAAATAGTTTTTTATAATAAAATCCAAGGAAACATATTTGTATTATATCTTTTTTTTTCTTAAAAAGATCGTGTATGTGCAACAACAATGTTCTTTGATAAAACACTGTATTATTTAAAATATATCGAAGAACATTACTAGTAAAAACGCTTTTGTATTGGTTATATATATGACAATAAAAAATTGTTTCAAGTAATGCAAGATTTATTTCAAAAAGTAATAAAAGAAAGATACAATATTAATTAAAATAAAAGTGAAACTAATCGAAAAAACAATCCCATAAAAAACCCAGTTTCTTGAATCAATTGATAAAGCTATGGCCCTAAAAATGATATAATTGAGGTGTGTGATATATATTCGTAAAAGAATAAGTTATGATTTATTATACGGAAATGAAACACTATTAATTTGTTAAAAACCATTGGCTACTTCATATAAAATTAAATCAACAAAGTATTGTTAGAAACTGTATATGAAAAAATCGGATAAAGCCACTTTTTTTCTCTCTTCTTTTTTATTCAAAATTAAGAATAAACTATTCTAACATGAAGATTATTAATTGAAAAAACCTAAATTTTTGTTTTTTTGTTATGTGATAAATAGTTTCTTCAAAAAGTCAAAAGAATATGTACAAAACAAAATGTTTTTAAAAATTAAAAAAGTCTCTGTCTGTCTGTTTGAGTTGTACATTTTAAAAGTAAAAATAAGACATATATATATATTAGTAAAGAAAGACTTCGTTTTTTAACTCTGACATTACTCTGTAATTTTTTTTTAATGTTTTTATACAGTGTTCGAGAGTTACTTCAAGCAAAAACATAAATTGAAGATATAAAGGCACTATAATGATGTTTACGGCATTTTAAAATCATAATGAATCTTTTATCCAATTATAAAGTTAGTTCTGTCGGCGACCCACATTTGTGTTGATTTTGATAAAACTTTTGTAATCATAACAGAAAATAATCATGGCTTTCTTTAAAAACAGCGTGTTCTTGTAAGAATTTACAACAACACTAAAAAGATTTTTTTAAACTCACAGCAATACGAAAATTCAGAAACATTAGCCGATTCCAAAATCAAACATTCAAAAACAGTTCAAACGAAAACAATAGAAGTATGCCAACGTACAACGTTTATTCTCAAAACCTTTCTACACTTCTTAAAATATAAAATATATTTCTTTCAGTGACATCAAAAAACTTTATATTCATACCGAAAAATAAGAACCGAAGTAGTAAAGACTCAAACAAATATTTAAAAATAACATAATAACAATAAAAAACTGTATTATAATATAAATTAAAACGTTATAAAAAAGACAACCTTCACGAACTTTCAAAGCCATTTAAAACACAATATCTCAATAAAATACAATTTTCTAAACTTTTTTTTTTTTTGGACAATAAAGAGTTAAAAAAAAACAAATCTATTTTTTTTATTTAGTAAAAGAAAAGTTTTTTATAATACTTTCCTGTTAAGCTCAAAAGTTTATAGTTCATTTAAAAATCTTTTTTATGCAAAAAATTTTTAGAGATAGTTTATTCTCTAACAAACTGAGAAAAAGAGTGATTTTATTAATTCAAAAAAAAACACATAAATTGTTTATGTATAATAAAATAAAAAGCCGATGAATCTACACGTGTTCTTATTTTTAGAAAACTAAACCATACACGCATTACTAAAATAGAAACAAGTTGGTTTGAGAATACATCTCTACAAAGTCATAACCCTTTTTGAAAAAACGAGCGTGTGATAAGAGATAAAAAGCTATAATCAACATAAAAAAATGTCTTTTTTTATTTTAATTATATGAACAATAAAGCAAAAAACGTTTAACTCTGCTGATAAACAAAAAAAAATGCACTGTAATATAAATGAACGAAAGCTTGTTGGTAAATAAAAGACTATATGAGAAAATATTTTCTTCACTAAAAATAAATTTTTTTCATTTCGGTGGCCAAGCGTCCCTAGCGACTATTTATCGAAGATAAACATTTTGTTTTAATTATATTTTGAAAATTAAAAACTGGTAAAAATCTACTTGGAAGGTTGGGGAGGGAGAAGAATTATATGTTTTTTCAATAAAAATATAGCAAAATCAATTGTTTTGTGTTTGACGTTAAAAACAAATATTGACAATAATTTCCCAAAAAGATTTTTTGAAATTTTCAAAAAATTGATCACTACATTTATTTTTAGTTTTTCTTTTAAATTTTTTACGCTTGATTTAGCACATTTCCTCAAATATGACATAAACACGCTAAGTCTGGTATGAATTTAGTTGCAGTAACGACCACAGATTTTTTTTATGTTGTTTATTTTTCTATAAATTGCCCAATGTTTTTCACAATTAAATACCCTTTTCAACAACCACCATAATTAATGTGTATAATTCAACATGTTTTGTAGTTATTGTGTCTAAATTGATCATATCATAAACTCTGGTTCGACTTTAAAGTGCTTTTTCATTTCCCTCGAAATACTTTCTATCCACTAGATATTACTTTAAACTCGGTTTTTGTGATTATTCTCTGAACTCAAACGAGTATCGTTTTTCGCAAGAAACTCGCTCTTTTCTTCAAATTATTTATTTTTTTCCTGAAAAAATTTGACGATTAATCTTAAAACTCAATTTATTGTTTGATAAGCGTTGTTATATTCATATTTTATAATTTTGATGCTCGTTTTCTGTCACTATTAACCTAAAATCAATCAAATATGTTTTTAAAACAGTTTAATACGTTCAAAAAACAAACAATATTTAATTGATCTTTTAAAATTTTTACAATTATAAGACCGACAAGCCCAAATAAAACTGTCTTCGTGTAGAAGACGTATAAAAACTTTTTTTTTTTTACAAATTTTACATTTTATAAAAACTTTGATTATACCCACATTTTTGTAAAATTAAACATCAGGCGCGAAAGCTTGACCTCTCATAGAATGACTGTTTAGTTTCCACGGTCTTTTTTAATTTTTTTATACTTTAACACTTCCCAACACCCAAGTGAATTTTATTCAAAGATCTTTATGTTTTTTATTTTTTATCTGATATTGTAAACTCGAAGACACTAGAAAAAGTTATAATAAACAAAGGATCAAAAAATTTGAATTCTGATGATATTTCAAAATATTTATATCTATTTTGAAAAATATATAAGTTTTTTTTGCTCTTATAAAATATCTCTACTTTGTTAATTCTTATCTTTCTGTTTATTAAAGGAAAATAATATCAACAATACAACTGTATTTCGTGCAGCTCTGGAATGAACAGTACTATATATGACATGCCCCGCTTTCGCCTGTAGGTAGGAGTAAAACGTTTCGGCATATATTTAACAGACAACATTTTTCCTAGTTTCAACAGTAGGCAAAATCGGAAAAGTTGACCAGAAAACCGTTACAGAAAAAAACGGATCTAATATGGGAACTAATATTAAAAACTTGAACGGATTTATATTCAGTTATGCAAAGTGTCTAATGAAACAAGAATATTGATATACATTAATAGAAAATGATCGGACAAACTCACAACTCAAAACAAAAACATTATTACACATACATGACACAATCGTGTCTCAAATAATCAAATCAGAAGTCAACATGTGACATACAAAACTGAAACAACTCATTAAAATCTCTACTCTGAGAACATCAAATATAATAACAAACATAACTAAAGAATAGTCAAATGGAAAAGTGATTAATATACTAAAAGAAAAAACAATGATTAATCTAACAAACAGAGTACGAAACAAAAACATGAAAAATTTTATTCGGACTCTGCCAGACATACCAAGCAGTCTCAGATCAAGCCACAGATGCAAATAAACCATGCGATATGTTTCTTACGATCACAATAACACATAGGGGAAACATCTTGTCTTTTTTTTTCAGCCTTTCAACATTAATTTTTAAATCAAGCATTACTTGGTGTATTGAAAAAACATTCAAAAATACCCCCTCTCATTTTTATCAACCCGTAACAATACACGAATTCGTTCTTTATTTTTTTTTCATGCTATAATCTTCTAAAGTCGAAAAGAACAGAATTGCGTTTTGGCATTCATTAAACTCAAAATTTTTTCGAAAGTTCATAATATTATTATAATAGACATGGAAAGAGCTCTGTTAAATCGTATTTAGAGCGCTTTTTGGTACAAGAGATTTTCGTTTGTAATTTTTACTTCGGAGAAATATTTTGAAAGATAATATGTTTAGTAAAAATGTAACATTATACAAAAAAAAAACGAAACACGAAAACCCTTAAAAGAAATTGCTTTTCTCTCATGTTCCCCTAGAAGACATAAAGAAGAGTTCAAAAAAGTTTAACAAAAACTCACGGCACTACATAATAACGAATACTTCGTTTTTTAGTTATTAAACTTGACTTATAGAGCGTTGATTCAATACCAAAACAAGGCAACACTACCAAAATACGAAATAGAATTTTGAGCCTGATATTATAGCATAGTGGACAATGTTGCCAAGGCGACGAACGTTTCTGAACCATTTTACATAAGCAAGAGTATAACGCCCCGAAAGCCCTCTCTAACATAGCTAGTTTCTGTAATCTACCATGCGATTATGAAAAAGACACAAGGGTACAGTTTTTCAGAATCAAATCTAATTTCGGCTGTTCTTATCGCCGGCCGTCTTAAAAGAAGAGAACACAATCAGACAACTACCAAGAAACTACAATAAAACCGAAAATGCGATGTTTTTTACTAACCGTTAAATATAATGGTCTTCTTAATTGATAAAAAACGTATCTTTATTATAATTTTTTCTCACATGTTATATTTTAAAAAAATAAGTCCCGATTTTACATACAGCCGAAGGTGGGAAAAATAAGGTCATTTTAATATACAACGAACCGCTCTATCTGCGTCTACAGAAGAACGTAAAGCGACATACATTACTGTTTATAACTGAAAATTAACAATAACAATACTACTGTACTTCATGAAGAGTTAATAGACAGCATATATACATATACAAGAAAAACGAATATCAGTAGGTTTTTTCAAAAAAAAAGAATCACTAGTTTTTTTTTGTCTTTTTTTACATCTTCAAAATGAATGATGATGTCTAACTAAAATGCAGAAGTACAATAAAAAAATAATTGTATAAAACTTTTTAAACGTGTTTTATTGACAATAAGTCAGTGTTTGACACTGTCTCAAAATATGATTAAAAGCCTATCTCTTTTATGAAATTCATGTGAGCATTAAAAATAATAATATTACAACCGCGTTTGATAACAACTTCTTTTTTTTCCTCGAAGCTAATATCGTGAACACACATAAAATCTCACCGACAAAAAAAAATTTTTTTTTTTGCTTAAATAAAGTAAAATTTATGAAAAAAACCTTTTATAAAAAAGATTTTTATTATACTCGATTAATAAGCAGCTGGTTAGTTTCAGCTCAAACTAGTAAATGTGGTAAAAATAAAGCAAAAAATAAACACAAGATTGGACAACTAAATAAAAAGAGAAAATACAAAAACCGAATAAAAAACTATAATTTAAGTCTATATATATTATTTTATGACTATTCACAGAAAAATTTTTGCATTATCTATGATATGTCAGTCACAAAACCACATTATTTTCATTTTTCGAATACAAACTTCAAAAAACAGTGACGAATCACACCATACTTCATATTCAACTATTTTCAAATACACGCGCCTAACAGCATTGGCTATATCCCTGTGTTTCTCACATGATACGGTTAAAAGATTGTTTTCCTTTTTTAAACAGCATTTTTTGTAGAGTTTAAATTCCATAGAATCAAAATTGAAGGACTTCCCAAAAAAACCATTGTTTATCTGGTCAAATCTAGACACTGTATTTATTTTAAACAGGTGTCTATTATAAGAAAAAAACACGGCCAATACGTCTTTAGTTACATCTAGCTCAAAAGAGACGCCGGAATTATTAATCTTTTTCCATATCTTAGTATAAATATAATCTTCATCCAAGGTTACACCAGGATCTGCAAATTTTAAACACATATGTATAATTTTATAAAATTCAGATAATTTTTTTTCGTTCATTACATCAAAATAAAAAGAACCCCCCAGATATACGCATTCACGTATAACCTTTTTTGAATTTATCGTACGAGTCATAATCAAATATTCTAGCATATTTAAGAAATATTCGAACGGATAATCTTGTTCTATCAACGGCTTTATAAAAGCGAAATTTATGTTGTTTTGTGTAGCAAATTGAGATTTTTTAACATGTTTTCCGAAATGAGACATATAATATACCTTTCGAAAATCCACCTGGTCGTCTATTTCTCTATATATCATAGTATTTATACTAAATAAGAATCCATAATAATATGATATAAGGTCAGAAAAAAATAGTTTTCTTAAGTTTTTTTGTATCGAAATGACTTTTAGAGGCAACGCGGTATTCATATATTGTTTTTCTCTTTCATATATATGAGATATATTGTTCAGGCTCGAATGGGGTAACACAAAAGCATCTTCAACTAAACGCTTAAATTTTGATTCGAACACTGAGGCGGTTTTTCTTCTTTTTTTGTGGAAATTAAGAACCGTTTTTTATATTTGTTATATTCTTCTAAAAACAGTTTGTTTTCTTCGTTTCTTGTTTGATTCCAATAAGAGTCAATAGTGATGGTGATCAATCTGAGTGTCGAAATAGCCATGGTTTTTCTTTCAATATTTTCATATTATATGAAAAAATAAAATACATAAAGCAAGTTCCTGTAACACATATATATATCGATTCTCAAATAAAATTCACACTTTATCAAGTAATATTCACATTTTATTAAGCATTAGCACTATTCTCAAAACAATTTTCTTATTAAAATATCTACGTTTTTTAAACACAAAATAATTTACTCAAAACAAAAATAATATTATAAATAATAGTTTTTTGAAAAAAGAATCTTCTTTGAAAAGACATTTGTTGATTCTTATGTGTAGCGTGAAAATATGTCCTTATTAAATGAACATTTTTCTATTATATTTTTTTTTCTATTTAAATTTTTAATAAGAAACTGGCGTGAAAATATCTTCTATATTAAAAAAAGTTTTTTGTAACAAAAATTAAAGAAAAAATAAAGAACAATTTTTCACGATTTTTTCCAATAAAATGTGTTCTTTATTTATTTAATAATTTTTTCTGTTAAAAAAAAAAGTTTTCTATTATAGAACATATTTTGTCGTTTAGCCTTTTAATTAAAATTTAAATAGAAAAAAAAATAATGAAAAAATCTTCATATAATAAACCGACTTGTTTTCACGTGTGACGCGCTTTCACACTTGATCCGTGAAAATATGTTATTAATTGTTTTTTAAATAAAAATATAGGCATTTATTATATAAAATGTCGACTATAAATTTAAACCTTTAATTAAAAACGTTATTATGTTTATAATGTATTTTTTTTGTGGTTTTATTCAGAATAACAGATTTAAAACAGATATTTTTATTTGATAAAAACAAATAAACGTGTCAAAAAATTCAAATATTTCATAACTAGAAGAAAAACTAAAATTAGTTCTGACTTGTGTACAGATCAGTTTTCTTTTGATTTTTATCAGAAAATAAAAGAAAGAACAAGAAGTTTTTATTGAGAGGGCGGGAAACTGTGTGTATTAAAAAACGAAGTGGAAAAAAAAGAGGCTTGCATTTGAAACCGAAAGTTGTTGTAAAATTTATGTTCATATCATCCACCCGAGGGCATATTAACATAAATTTTTTACGAACTCAGATATGTCGTGGTTTTGTGGGCAAAAAATGTCAACTGTTCGCTCTTTTGTTGATTTCTTTGTACTGTGTCTGAAGAAAATACTCCCAAATCAGAGAGTACACCTATACGCCAATTGTACATGTTATGTGAGTAAACGTTTTAATTCTGACATAAAATATTTATCTGAATACTCAAGCGTGAATGAATATTTTAGATATATTTTTACTTTCGTGGTTTCTTTTTCGAAATTTGCGTTTGGTTTTTCATCTTAGAAATAAGATTTGGTGTCTTCTTTTGAGTTATAAAGAATTTGTTTTATTTCGAAAAAAAACGTAGAGAAGCTTTCATACAAACAATGGGGGTGTTTGCTCGCAACGTAGTTACAGTTTTTTAGCATTGTTTAGAACAGAAGATAGACAGTGGTCTTTTTCAAGCCTTATCAAAAAGACAGAGAGAGAGATTTGTCAAACGATTAAGTCAAAGGTAGGAAAGATCGTAGCTGAAGAGAATATAAAATATATTGTTGATTTTTGTAATATTGCTTATCAAAATAACACACTAAAATACAAACCAGCCAGATGTCATATTCTTTGCTGTTTTGTAAATAATACCTTATCTCAAGACCGGGGCAGTCTAGATCGTTATTTTAATACCCGGAAAACACGAAACATTTATATTAGATACATCGAAGAGCACAGAAAAGTGTATATTGACAGCGTCTCTTCAACCGGTGTGGCTATATGTGACTGTGTAATTATAGTTAAAGAAAACAACTTCACATTTAGAAGACGACGTGGGTCGTTTGAAGTTTTTAAAAAAAGGAGTTTTATTGTTATAGCAAAATTCTCAACATATGTTAACTTATGTAAAAGTTAGATAAAAGTGTGGTTATAACAGCCCATAAAGCATCATTAAAAAAAAGTCGCTTGATTAACAGACTAACATTACTTAAAAAACAGCTTTTTTTAAAACTAAAAAAACATCAAATTTTAAATTTTTTTTCCATTCTATTTTTTATATTAATAACACTTTTTTTACATATATTATGTGTTTTTATATGATTTTGAAAAAATTTATAAAATAAAACAAATAAAATATAGAACAATTTACAATTTTTATCTAAAAAAAACAAATTCTACGTGGGAATATGTAATTGACTATTAATATAATAAAATTCATCTTTTCACTTAAAAAACAATTGATAACACATTTTCATGAGTTCAGTTAAAAAAAAGTCCCCGTGAAAACATGACATATATTAAATAAAAATTTCTACACTATATTTTTTTTATTTAATTTCTAATTAAGAGATTAGCGTTAAAATATGATCTATGATAAAAAACAACTTTTAACAAAAAATATCTCAAATTAATATAGAACGCTTTTTCATAGCAAATTTTATAAAAAAACCCTATATTAAATCCTTTGATTTTTGTATACAAAAAGCTGTTTTTTAATATTAACATATTCTCACGCCGGCCTCTTCATTAAAGTTTAAATAGAAAAAAAACATAGTGTAAAAATATTCATTTAATATATGACATGTTTTCACGGGTGAGGTATTTTGCGCCACGCCAAGAACACAAATTCTTCTAGTTTTTTGAATGGATTTTAATACCCTCATTCCTTTTTGAGCCGAACTTTTTTTTCAGAGCATTTAGTGATAGCAATTTAAAGAACATAAACTCTAATATTTAAAAAAAATATAGTTTTAATTAATAAACGAGATTACTTTATAGTATTTATTTTACAACTTTATTGTCGTTTGAAGAAAAAATAGAAAAAAACAATTACCTTCATGAACAACAAATAAAATAAAAAGTAGAAAAAACAAACGATAATATTATACGAAACCAAAGTGATCTCTCTGTAAACAATGACGAAAAAAAAAGAATGTACTTAAATAGAGTAGTTTAAAGACAGTGGATTATCAGTCGAAAGTGCAGCCATAACAATCAGAACTAAATATGCGAATGCAAAAAAAATCGTCGAAAAATTTAAAATCCCAGAGAAATAAAAAAAAAAAAAAGACGGAAATCAAGCTGGATATTAAGTAAAACAATATCTAACAAAATTAAGATATTGTATCACATAGGCCTCCATTTAAGACTTAAATGAATAAAAACAATATTGATGAAACCGGGACACAAAATTTTAGCATACCAATTTCCAGCATAGATCGAGTACTCTCCAATCTCAGAATAACAATGAAAAAAATATATAGAGAACTTATCCGAGTGAATTTATCTAATAAAATTCTCGCAAGAAAAGCACATTTCCCCCAGTTCAACAATAATTCCACACGTGATTATTCAAAAATTATTTATTGACAAAACGTCTTTTAATTTACACAATACAAGAACATTTGGCAGATCGCATATTCCGCCTAAGGTCTCCGGTACTGTTTCAGCAATTGAGGGTTGTCTATTACTCTGATTACTAGCATTCTCTCTAATCGCATGATACATAATAAAAACATATCGTCTGTAGTGTCATAATGTCAAAACTGTCAAAAGTAAAAACTGTCAAAATAGCAAATTTGTCAAAATGTCAAAATATCCAAAATGTAGAATATTAAAAATATATTATATTATTAATTTGTACTATTTTTTAAATGTTTTATTGTCATAAATATCGTTTTTATAAAAATGCTTTAATACTAAAAAAAAATTTTTTGATATAGATAGATGATTAAAAAAGTAAAGGTTATTGTTTTTGTTCTTATTTATGTTTTTTTTTGGCCCTTTTAATACTGGTTTGAATGCTAAAAAGATTGAAGATACAGAAACAATATTACGTCGAGTTTTAATTTAAAAAAAAATAAATAAATAATCGTCAAAATGACAATATGAGAGTTTTGAGCAATAAGAAATCAAAAACATAGTGATTATAAAAACATGGGGTAGGTTTTTTTACATTATAAATGTAAATAAATGATTAATTTTAGTATTGTTAATCGACAAGCTGTAAAGCTTATTTTACAAGTCTCCCGTTTACTTGAATCATGAAATAAAAGAGTCTCGATAATACAAAATTATGACAACCATAACGACGAAATACAGAAGTTAACTTTAAGGAATAATAAACAAACTGAAGCCCGAGGCACTGTTGAAAATCCAAGGACTATAATTAAAGAATCTTTACGTGGTGTGAATATAAGTGATATTCTCGTGTCTTATAACCATAACTCGATAAAAAATGCGGTTCGGGAGGTAATATGCGGGAATTGTATCAAGAAACACAAATGAAATCGATCAGATAGATAAACCGAGGTAAATGCAAATGAGCATAAGAGGCGCACAAAAAAACCTGTATAAACCCGATTTGCCAGATTTAGAAAATGATAAAAAAACAATTTTATTTATATAAAGTTCGGTTTCTCTTTCAATGGCAAAACACTGTTGGTGTGATGACGGAACATTTAAAACAAAATCAATGTTGTTTTTCAGCTTTTTTCTATATCATATGTTAATAACCATCATTTTTTTTCTTGTATTTTCGTTTTGCTTAATAATAAAATCCAGATCACATATATATAAATTGAAGAATTTATCTCGTTTAACTCCCGAAATGAATCCTTCTACTATTATCAGCGATTCCACCAAAAAGCTCTGTTTAATTTATAAAAACTTATTTTTCAGATACTCGAATTCAACCTGTCTCTTTCATTTAATCAAAAAATTATTTTCGAAAGCATGCGATAGTAATTTAAAAAGGATGTAAAACACATATAAAGGTTTTTAAAAAACAAATAAAATTATTAACAGTTTAACCTATCTATAGGTAAGCAAAATAAGAAAAGTTTTTCATCAAATGTATTTTTCAGAAGAATTGTTAATTGAAACAAAAAAAAATATGTTTTTTTATAATATATATTGGAGACATCATCACTCAGAGAAACAGTCCAAATTAACCTATCTAACGGTGGAGCCTACGAATTGGAGATGATTTAGTTACACCTAGAACCAATAACGCAGTGGAGAGCTGACAGAATGCTTTCAAAATAAAATCCTCTAACAAAAAAAATTCTTTTTACAAATTGTCTCTATACTGAGAAAAAGAAAACATTTTTATTAAAGGGTTCGGGTGAAATCTGGTGTGCGGCTTCGAATTGCGAAAAAATATTCTCGTTTAAATGAAACAAACATCAAGTTATTATAGTAAAGAAGAGATTTCTCTCAGCACTTTTATTAATAATCTTACTGATATTATTGTTCTCGGTCGTTTAAAACGTATTATTTATTTTTATGTTTTATTTTTTTTTCGTCTACCTTTTGGCAATAACTTTAATCTAGCTTTTTTCTTCTGATAATCTTTTTTTATTTTCTCTAGTTTTAGCTTTTCTATCGTTATCTGAAAAACACTTCTTAAACTTTAAATACGTTTTCAGTTTAAGACATTCATTTTCTATAGTTAAGAAAAAATTTCATGAATTACTTTAATTCTACAACCTTTTTTTTTAATTTTTCCAAAGGTTGTTATTTTAATATTATTTTGTTCGATATTTCGTTTATACATAGATTTTTTTTTATAATTTTATTTAGTTTTGCTTTTTTTAAGTTTTTTGTTTATGAAAAACACCATTTTTGATGTAACTTTTTGGCTGGTTTCAGATATTTGACAAGATTACACTTTTTACATTATGGCACTTCTGACAGTATGGTCTCAAATCCTTTTTTACTTATAGATTTTTGTGTGTTTACAAAAAAATATACGAGTTTGATACACGAATAGCTACAATTTTTATTTACTGATTTTTTAATTCTGAGAAGCGTTCTCACGTTACTTCATTTCCGAAAACGAAATAGTATTCTTTATACCAATTTTAATAAAGTAATAATATTTAATCTAGTTTATAATTTATAACTCTCAAAAGGGAGTTTTTGTGCAAAAACACTCTTATTTTTATACGATTAAACTTAAGTTTAGTTGTTATTGAGTCTTACATTATAGACGATCGTGTTTAATAAAAATTTTGAAACATGAAAAAATAAGCTATCTAAAAAAAAAGGTCGCAAAATACAAGAAAGCAGCATCAGATATTTAATATGATGCTGCTTTCATTTATAGAAGAGATAAGATTACTTAAGCATAAAGCCGAAGTGATAAACCATTCCGTGTTATAAAAACAAAATAAACATTCAAAACTTTTCAAAATATCGGGAAAGATAAGTAACAACAGTGTTTCAAAGCGTAACAAGCACAAAAAAACTTGGTATTTGATATATTTTATTGTATTTTTGAAATATATCGATTAAAAATAAAGTTAAGTCTAAAATAAACACTATACTGTTTTATAAATACACACACAGATAACATAAAAAAAGACTAAAAAATTTTTATATTGCGTTACAATGGTATAAAAAGATTGTTAATGGCCTAATATCACAGAATATTTCTATATATAATGGATATAACAAATAAAAACCAACAACTATACAATCATCTATATTAATTATTAGACTATTATTAAAATAAAATATAAACAGTGGAGTGTTTTTTTTCATTGAAATCATTGTGCGTCTTGATATTAGATTTTCAATGCGTTTAAAAAGTTAAAAGTTTTTAATATTTGTTATATTTTCAAAAAATTACGCACTTTTTATATTTAGTTAATAAATCGACTCATCATCGTTTTTTTTTAATTATTTTACATACGTTCCCACAAAATTAAGCGACCTTTAAATCTTTCAACCCGTTAAATCACAAACTTTTTCTTGAAGAAAGACTCAAAACAAAATGATACAACATCACTGAGAAATAGATTTATTTGTTTTTTATATATTCTTGTACTTTTGTTGAGCTATCATAATGTTTACAGAGCTGTTACGAAAACCCCTGTCAGATATAATGTCTAAATTCGAATAAAGTAAATTGAAATGTTCGATAATTAGACATTCGAATTTTTTAACAAATCTCTTTTTTCTCTTATTTGTACTCTGAGTATTATTGAAAGTGCATCTTTTACAAGCCAAACGATTGGGCGAGCAAATATTGATGACTTATTTGAGCACAAGCAATGACAGGTGTTTCGGAATTGCAAATTATTGCGAAAAAAAAACACTGTGCAAGAAGGTGTTTATTTTAGTTTCAACATATGCATACAAGTTTTTTTTTATAAAAAAATATATGAAAAACACCATTTTTTTAATAAACAATTGTGTGTATAAAATTAATGGCGTCTTGCAAGCACTACAAGACAAAAATTTGTTTTTTTAGATACTAACGACTTTCTAGTTACATTGTTTTGTTTTTATAGAACATCGTGGACAAGAAAATTAGTATATTAGAGGCAATTATATTTTTAAAAGATCAACAATACAGACAAAAATTATTGTCTATTTTATCATTATTTGCTGTAGGCTTATTAATAAAAAGTTGATCAATACTAAAAATATTGAGAACTAGTTAGCAGAAAAACGTACAAACTGCAAATCATAATCTACATCAAATTGCACAAAGTGTTGACTCGCCTACTAAAAAGTATCTGTTTATATTTGGTGTTTTTACTTAAAAAAATGTATCTAAAAACAAAATGAGTTAAAAGAAACACTAGATCTAAATGAAGTTTCAGACTAGGTAGATTTTAAGAACTAAAATCGTAAATTATAGTTAGATTTAAATAACAAAAAAAAAGTAAAAAAACTCGAAACAGATTAAAGAAAAAAACAATGTTACAAAGCTTTTTTAATAAAAAAATCACACATTCATAAAACGTTACTTTCAAAACATGATTAGAAAAGAGGATTTGTAATCTACATGTTTTCCGTGTCATAAAGCACGAATTTCTTTGGCAGGTTCACTTAGGCATAACATTACATTTCAATTGGGATTAAACGGAATATATTCTAAAGTCTCACAATATAAAGTTTAAAAAAAAGACAAAATTGAGAAAGATAGAAGAATATTTTAAAAAAACCAAAGTCTGTAAAATAGAAAACCCAGAAACTCGTGTTAAAAAAGAATGCATGAACAATAAACTACCTATCAGAGAATAATATTCAAAAAAAGTTAATCATTGGAAAATGTAAAGTTTTAAAACTGAACGAAAGTTTAAAAAAACAAATGTCTTGTAAAGCAAACGAGAAACAAAAATTCGGTTGATTTATACAATGGCGTCATAAACTCAAAAATAACAAGGAATAAAGTATTTTGTAAAAAGAGTTGTAAAAGCAAAAAATAAAAACCCTTTGTTCAATGTTTTAGTCTTGAGAAAACCTTTTCTTTTAGATAGTATTTGTGGTCAAAACATACAAAATTTGCTTTTTAGTTTTATGTAAAGTATACGAAGTGGTATATGCAAGTAATATAAATATAAAAACATGTTTGTTTTTTTTGATTTACACAAAAAAATTTTTTATTTGATAAAAAAAACGAGTTAACATCGTGGGTGTAAATTCTGCAATACAAGACAAAGATATAAAGACTTTTTTCTATAAAATAAAAGATGTTTCGTCTATAATTAAATTATTAACGAAACAACATCTGTTCGGATTTCTTAAATGGAAAAAGTGTATTGTCGCTTGACTATCTATGTTAATAAATTTTTAGCCTTTTTGCTTGATTTTATGTTTTCTATAAATTTAACTATAATATCATTGTCTCAAATAAAATCAGATATTTATATTCTGTTTTTTTTATGTGAACATATTTACTTGTTATAATTGAAATTAAATAAAGAAATATCATATATTTAGCACATTATATTATTGATTTTAATACAACCATAATAACAAATAGTAAAAAAAGTAAAATAGATAACATAAAAACCCCCTTGATTCCTTTTATTATTATATATATGTATGGCGTTTCTTTTAAAGAAAGTTGTTTTTATTTAAGAAGATTTACTGTTTATTGAAATTCACTTTAACACATATTTCGTATTTTAAATGCAAACATAATTTAATAATACGATAATTTAATTATGGGTAAATTTGGGACACCGTTTATTTGATTATATTCATTATTTTATTATCGTAAATAATCAAACACGGAAAACACTAGATTTGCTTTTTTTTCGAGTCGTTTTTTTTTAAAATTTTCTTCATTTTTTGAAAAAAGTCCCCGCATTTTTTTTTATAATAATCTATCGATTAACATGGCAGCGCGATTAAAAGATAGGTTTTTTTGAAATATAATAGTGATAATAGCACAGTGTTTGTGTTTACAACAGATATAATATATATTGATAATCTTGAGAAAATATAGCTATTTTATAACAAACATATATCTGACGAAATCTGTTGATGATAAAACATATTTCGAGGTATTGACATAAGAAAATAATTGAGCTAAAAACTAACTCCCACGCCGGGTGTGAAAATATATTCAGGATGTTCTTTATTATGTTTTAAAAAAACCAATGACAGAAAGAACAAACTATATTTGAAAAAATTATTTTGTATCAGAGTTATGGCTTGTTAAAAAGAATAGATGTATTTTGTGAAAAAAAAATTTAGTAAAACTAAATCGCGTCAACAAAAGTGTTGGTTTATTTAGTTCGATTTACGCTCGTGTTTTTTTTATAATTTTTCGTATTTAGAGCGTTCGACTACTTTTCATATAAAAAAATAAAAAAGCACTTGCTTTTTATAGATGCGCAGTGAAAATTATCACTTCTGATTTAGTAATTGAATAACAGTAGTTTTAGATATTCTTTATTTAAAGTGTCTTTAATTAAAATCCCTGTGATGCTTTTTGATTATAAAAATTATAGTCTATTTATAAAAACAATAATCGCGTTTTTATTAAGTATTTTAAATAAAAAACAATTTTTTTTTGACTTTTTGTTTTGATAAACACTTCTCTCTCGTTTCGTGTGTATAACAAGCCCAGAAGAACTCTTTAAATATCCATTTTTTTATAATGCAGGATCGTTTAAGAACATAATTTTCTTAAGAAAAATTTATTATCAAAACCAAAATCGTTTCTAATAAGTGTTGATATAATAAAGAAAACACATAAACTTTATATTTACTTTATAATATATTTATTTTAATTCATTTTGTGTACGGTTTGTGTTTAGTAAAATAAGACTAACTTATCAATTTATAAAAAACATAATAATATTAAAAACTACAGCTATATTAATACAAAATATCATTATATCTTCTTATGTTTATGCTTAGCTAAAATCGAAGGAATGTTTTTTTCTCTATTTTAAAATATCAGGGTTTTTTTTGACTTTAAATATAGAAATTCTGAAAAAACATACATGTTTGACTCGATTTATTTCTTTCTCAAAATTTATAACTGTAATCCTGTCCCATGCTTTGAATAAATAACC
>SBJP01000278.1:0-18993 GCA_014805705.1 Cucumispora dikerogammari | reverse complement strand
ATTCTTCGATCTTTTTTTGACATTCATAACAATATAGAAAACATCTTAAAAAACATAAACGAAACAAAAAAACAACAGCTTTTGCTTTTTTAAATTATCTGTTTTTATCAAAATTACGGTTTTGATATTTATTCATTTTCATAGAAGTTACTTTTTCGACATTAAAATACTTTAAAGAAATACTACAAAACAAAAATATAATATATTTTAAATAATCTACACTTTCGACATTATGACACTTTCGATATTATGACACTTTCGACATTATGACACTACACGAATAGAAATAATCCAGAATAAAAGAGTCATTGTTTACCAAAATAATGAAATAATAATAAACATAGATTTTCTGTATTGGTTGTTTATATGTATTTAAAAACTAATAGAGAAAATACGAAATGTTGAAAAACATTGTGGTTCAGAAAAAAACTTTTCTATTAACTTTAATAGTTTTCTTAAAATAACATATATTTCTATTCGATTTTATTAGCCGTTAATATATCTGTAAACGTCTCTTATTGTATATGTGTTAACATAGGACACACATATAATATGTTATAGATATAAAGCCAGTTTATTTAAACAAACTTTAAATTTTTGTCGTTAATAGGTATTGAACAAAAGTTTTTTTACTTGCGTTGCTCTCTGTCAATATGTGTTTTTATAATATATACGAGTAAGCCTGTGTGATGTGATTATAAGCTGTGGAGGTCATATACAAAGCAATAGCTAACGTTTATCGTCGTCTCTTATATTAAAAAAAACAGTGCTAAAAATTAGCACCAAGGATATCAAAATAAAAAATTAAACATTGTTATTTAATCTCTTATTATACGCCGAATGATATATCACACAAACCTGATACGATTAAACACTTTTAAATTGTCGAAAGAAGATATACTAACTAAAGTAGACACGATATACACAAAACTGTTTTCTAAACATATAATGTTTGAAAGAAAGCTTCGTTTTAAAGAAACAAGCGTTTTTCTATACAAAAATTTTGAGTGAAAGTGTTTAGGTTTCGTACGATAACATTAAGTTTTTATATTATAAACAATCATTAAACTCTGGACATCCACGAAATAGTATTGTTCAGATTTTAGTATTGAATATTTGATAGAGCAAACGTTAGAAAAAAAACAAATAGTTTTTTTTTATTACGACTTGGGGTGTTAATCTAATCAAATATAACTAAAGTCAAGAACGCAAACAATTAAATTGAGAGTACGTGTAAAATTTTAGATGTTTTTTAATATCTTTTATAATAAAAACTGATAACCAAACAAATCAGACAGTTTTATTTTGAAAAAACAAAGCGATAAGTAGGTTACCGGGATGTGAAAAAGAAACATCATATATTTGATTAAAAGATTTTTGGTTTGAAAACAGCATGTCGTAAAACGAAGTATTTTAAAAAGCAAAACAACGATCAGTTTTTTTTCTTTTTTAATCTACTTAAAGTGTAAATAACGTCTTAATATGTTGATGAATTTATTTCCTCATAACTAACTTGTTAATGAGTAATAATAAAAACACAGTTTGAGTTTTTGCGTTTCATACAAAAAACAGATATACGCTTCGTATATAATCTTGAAACTAACTACCTACTTGTGAACACAAATAGACAAAAATCAGAATTGAACTTTTGATTTAACTAGTTTTGTTAGGTGTAAAACAGAAATGGTATATAAAATGTACGATTTTGGCAGTAAGGTTTTTTGTATTTAAAAATATTTGAAAAAACAGGCTTAAAATATATAAAAGCAGGTCAATGTTCTGAATTTTGTGCACTGTATATACAACAAAACGTGCAAACAAATAAAGAGACTCTTCATATTTTAAGAAATATAATATTGATAAGGTTTATTACAGTATCGAGAGATAAAGAGTATAAATAAGTATATTATATTATTCGTTAATAATTAGACAGCAATTAAATAAAAAAATAATTTAAGTATTTTTTGCTCAAACGACGAGGCTTTGTTAAATAAAAACCTCAAAAGTATTTGGAAACTAGCGTAAACGAATTGTCAGCTTTATTCCTGAACAACTATAGACAATAAAATATAAAATTAATCTCGAATGACAAGACATCAGACGTTTTTCGGAGTTCTTAATTCTTTGTTTTTTTTAATCGTAACATTAATATAACAATTTTCAACTTTATTAAAGAGTATTAGCAAAAAAAAACATAAACGGATACAGGGTTGTATTTAAAATCGATTTAAATGAACAACTGTTTAATAATAAACATATTATTTTTTTATTATACAATGCATAGAAAAATGAAATATAAAAGATCAACAAAAATAATGAAATAAAACAACTAATAAAAATAATGAAAAAAAAACACAAAGAAAAAATAAGTAAAAAAAACCCATGCTCAAAGATTCAAACAATTCAATCTTTTTAATAAAACCCGAGCAGTTAATTCAAGGGTTTATAAAAAAAGAAGTTTTTGAAATTTGCAGAATAACTTGTCGTTTGTCAAAACCGGCCATGGAAGAATTAACTCACCACTAATGAATCACAACAAGTGTTTAAACGGGGAAGAACCGAATAACACGTCTTGGTTTAAAATAATAACAGCTTCACTTTTTAGAAAATTGGTTATTAAAACTGATCAGAATCTGAAGACTTTAATCGGGGAATTAAGAAACATATATGGTGATTCAAAGAATAGAGGATGTAGGCCATCAAAACACGTAAAAGGAGGTAAATATGACATTGGACAGGTATTAAAGTTCTAGGAGAAATGAGTTTGATAGATGAAAACTTTAAAGTCACTGAAGGGGGGCAGAGGAAGTTGAGTATATTGTTCAAATTAAATAAATCAGATAGTTATTTTTTTTGTTTTTTTATATATACTCTTTGTAGGAATTGTTTCTACGTAAATTATATTACATATTTTGAGTTTATTTAGATTTAATATTGCTTATATTTTAAGAAAAAACTTATTTATAAAGAGACTGTTTAAAATTTTAGTCGTTTATGTTTTTTTTACACAAATTAGAATGTGTTTAATGAATAATAGTGAATCCATATCTTCAGGCTTGTAGTTTAGAGACGAAAATAGTTTATAAAATATTTTTTATTATAAAAAAACAATCAGCAAGCTCTAGAAGTAGTAATTCACAAGCGTCTGATGTTATAAAAAACAATTTTTAATTTTATAGCTGTTCATATTTTACTTTAATGTATCTAATACTGAATGATTAGAATAAGGCAACGTTTTTTGTGCCTGAGTACACTTTATAAGTAACAATCTTACAGCGAGAGTAATAAATAAGGCACCCGAAAAGCCTTTAAATGACATAAATGCTATTTCTTACAATTTAAGTGCCACAAATGTCTTTTTTCAGTTTAATTGCCATAAATGCTTTTTTTTAAACAAAATATCATAAAACACTCTTTTCTTCAATAAAATAAAGAAGCTTTTAATTAAAACAGCACGTTTTCAAATTTTTAATTAAACATAGCATAAAAAATACAGATGGTTTTGTTTTCAATGCTTGTTTTTTGAAGTGTTCATAAATGAATAAAAATTGTAATAAAAACTGTGTTTTTCTAATATTCTTTTACGAACGAGAATCTAAACTAATAACTTATCTTTTATATATAAGAGTGTAAAAACAAAAATAATTGTTTTTCAGTTTGAAATATGCGAATTATTATTGCGCTTTCAATCTTGATAACACGGAGTTATGAAAAAAATATATGAAATAAACAATAAAAACAAATTATTTCATTCAATAATACTAAATATAATAAATTGGAATATAAGGCCTATTGATTCATATTTTTGTGAATTGGGTTTTTCAATTATTATAACTATTAGCGTTATCATATTAAATCATTGTTAAAATAACAATGCTATATTATAGAACAATATGTTTTTAATATAAACTATTTATTTGGTATTATCAAGTAGAAAAATTCATATTAATACATAAGATAAAAAATTTTCAGATAAAGAAAATCTTATGTTGAAACAAAAAAAAAACAGTTCTATTTGAAAATAAATATCGCTCAAAGTGTCTCGAAGAGTTACAGATTGTAATTGAAAGAGTTTTATGCAGCTATGTAGTGTAAATTTAACGACGAAAAGAAGAAATATATTGTCACACACAGATGAAGTACCGGCCATCAGAGAAGATTAAAAAGGATGATAAAACTAAAAAACAAACCGCTTTAATTTTTCTGGAAATATCTGAATTAAAGTAATTACAAGTGGCTTGATGTCGTCTGACATACTACTCTATAAATTGAGATCGAGTGATTCTAAATCTATATTTGAACATTTTAAAATACTTAAATCATCTGAATCAAGTTGTATAAATGCTGTGGGCATAATTTACAAAACTGAAATAGCATAAATAAAAAAAAGTTTGGTTTATAAATCAAGTTTTATAATAATTGACGAGACTGAAACCAGAAGACAAAATACAATAACATTCTAATCGTATGTTTAAAAAATATTTCTCAATCGGGTATTGTAAAATCTATTCTATAGATACTTCTCCAAATAACGGAGTAATAATATTGAATTTAAGTCGAGACCTAAACCCCTTTAGTCATTAAGTTCAAAAAATTAAATTTATTATTATCGAACGTTGAGCTATAGATGAAATTGGCCAGAGACACTTTATCAGATGCCGTCAAGATTTTTTTACGGACATCCATTACACATAAACTCAGAACTGTGTTTTAAGAGTAAAAGAATATTTGCTAGATGTAAATAAGGTAATAAGCTCAATAAAACAATTAATACATAAAAACAAAACAAACATAGTGCTTTCATAGATCTTGGCTACCACTCACTGTTATACTCACAAGATGGGGCAGTTGACTGACGCAATTGAATATTATGCTTTAAATTTTTTAAAAGTGAAAGAGTTTGTTTTACTTAAAAACTCCCCGGGCTACATTGTTTATATAATCGCGCTAGATTTCGTCTCACAGAACTACTTTATATAGTCTTTTACACAAATGCATTCTCAATATGTGTTTTTTGCAAAAAAAAAAACGGATTATTTATTTCTTTCCACCAACAATTTCTTAAGCTTTTAAACCAGTCTCAGAGGTGCATTTTGAAAAATATGCGAAAAAAATTTAAAAATTAATTGATTCCGAGATTTTCTCTCATCAAACCAATGACATAGTAGCTTTTAATAGACCAGAAAAACCTCCGTCTTTGTATTAACAGTTGTTAAACGCTCAACCAACATCAATATCCGTGGAAAAAAGACTTTCTATGCAGAAAAAGCTCATGGCTTTAGATAAAAATTTCAATAAAGAAAATATTTCAACGTATATGGTTGCGTATTTTAATATAAAATCAACTGCAGATGTTTTTTTGTCGACGATGAGAGTGGTTAATAAACTTTATATTTTGTCATATATTTTAACTTCCTTTAAAAACCTTTTACAGTCTCGATATTAAACGCGATGTAGTCACTCTAGAAATCGATTATAATTTTTTAAACTTTTAATAATAGCAGTCTAACCTAAATACCTTTGTTTTTTGTTTAAATCGTTTTGGCTCAACCTTATTCATCGAAGCCACTTGTTATTTTAAAAAAGAGTTTATTGATAAAGAAAAAAAATTGTATATATTAATGTATCTCAGAAAAAGACAAACCATCTTTTAATAGAGCTAATGTCTTTTTAATTAATCGTCAAAAAAATGAGATAAAAAAAAGAAATAAAAAAAACATTATTATTTTTAAAATTAGAGGAATGAAATTTTAGTGAAAACAAGTTTCTTAATACACAACAATATAGTAGATTAGGAGCTATGTGATCTTGCAAACTAACAGTAAAAAATGCATTTTTGGAAAGATCAAAGGCTAAAGACAAGAAAAGTTAACTTGACTTTGTTTAATAAGCTTACCTTTAAAAACCCTTTCGGTTTAAAAAATTTTAAAAGTCTTTTCAATTTTTTAATAGATGTTATAAAGTTTAAATGTTTTTTTTGATTTTTTAAATGCTATAAAAATAAATGTCTTTTTTGATTGCTCTAGTAATAAAGCTGAAAGTTCTATTATTGAGGCTTTACTAATTCAGCATCTACATGTATAAATAAAGTAAAGTCTTTTGCTTGGCTGGAAAATTTTTTTTTTCTCTTTTGTTCTTTAAATGCTTAGAAAAGCTTGTTTTTCTTATAGAAAAGTTACAAAAAAAGTGAAGTAATTCAACAACCAACTGTCTTCTCAATAATTAAAAAACTATTTGGTTACAGTGTTTGTTTTTTTTTAAAACTTTCGCGAATAATTAACAATCAATATTTATATTTGAGGGAAATTGATGCAATTCTTTTTTTATATATTTTAGAAAAAAAAAGCGGTGTTGATTTGAAGTTATGTGTTGTTTTCAATAAGATATCATATATATTTTACTAAAACTGACCTCATTTAAAACCTACATCAACTGAGTTAAACGACAAAACAAGCTGCAATAATATCGGTGAACAAAGCCCGCAGGTTTGTATTTTATTTCCTATTCCAAAAACACAGAAGTAAAGTAAGTTTATGAAATTACAAATCACAAATCAAACTAAAAGAGGTTTACTCATTCGTTTACTCTTCATTCTTAACAGTATATTGTAGCAAGTTTTATTCAATCAAAGCTACAATTTCTTAAACGTGATGTGAATAAAGTATTTTTAATTGGAAGCCAACAAAATGAGAAAAAAAAATTTTCTTTTCTTAAACCAATTTTTAAAATTACAATAAAAAAAAGTTTATATAAGACATCAGATACCTAAGAAATAAAATAACAAAACATTATCAACATGTTTTATTTTTTTTTGGGGGCTACGGAGAGATTATTATTTTTGTTGTAATATAATGTTGTTTTCACGAAGAAAATATAAAAACAAAATTGACGTTAAATTTTTACATTTTAACGACGAAACTGTTTTGTAGCTTGATAGTTATATTTAAAATAATTTGAAACTTGTTTTTTAAAAAAAAATATTTATTAATGTCTCGTGTTTGATTAAAAAACATCGTTCCACTAACAAAACCGTTGCGTCGACTTTGGGAGATCTTTTATTTTTGCGTTTAGTCTTAAATTAAATCTCTTGCTTACAAATATGATTAGCTTTTCTCGACAATTAATCTTATTCATAAACTTTTTCAAAAACGGTTTACGTTAGACCAATATATTAGCAAAGAAAAATTTTTAAAAACCACAAAGAGAAAAATAACCAGGCGGTCAAATCGTTATGTTAATAAAGTTTTTTATAATAAAAATCTGTATTGTCAATAAGACTGTTTTTAATTGTACTGATTTGTTCATCGAATGATACTTCAGATAACCAAGTAGCAAGATTAATATAGAATCTTCGAAAATATTGATAGTTCATATACAAATATAAGAAAAATTTTAACCCTAGTCTATGTAAAAAGTGTTTTAATAACCTATTGATTTAACATTGTATTTTCCAGACTAGATATCTATAACACATGTGTTTTTAATATCCTTTATTATGATACTACTGTAATACATTGCATGTTCACAGTGAATTTGTTTCTAGAGTAAAGGAAACAAAAAATAGAGTTAAAACACAAAAAACGTTGCAAAAAAAATGAACTAAGCTCGTTATAAGCCTTAAAATGCTCACATGAGTTTTGGCATACTTTTTTTGTTTCTTATTCGAAATTAAAAACTTTATTTTTTTTAATTTATATTTTGTTTGCATTTTTTTTCAAAAATTCTTATTGTTTTTATCGCTATGCCCCCTCTTATGAAACGTTGCTTATTTGGTTTCTTGTTTTTGACTTTTTTGATGAGCAATAAAAAAAACTTTAAAAATATGTTTTGTGTTGATTAACGTGCGTTCTGTTTTTTACTATCTAAAAGACATATGAGAGATATTTATATTTCTGGAATGTTTCATAAGTATTTGTACAAGTAGATTATCTAGGATTATAGACAAAAGGTATAATATAACAGGTTCTACTGTTTTTTCTTGATTTTTTTAAAAATATAAGACGTATGACATATGAAATAAACATTGTTTTTAAAACAATTAAATAATATATGCTCGTTATCTTTTAGGAAAGAGCGTAAAAATAAACATATTAGTCAACTTTTTATATTTTGAGATGAAAACCGAAAGACAAAACAAATTTAAATGCATTTGGTAGCCATAACCATTAAAGACGAAACTTTCGATTTTTGTTTAATATAAAGAAATAAAACAAAAGTGTTTTTTTCCTTTAATAAAACAAATCCGAATAAAAAAACATTAAATAAAAAATCTTTCTCAAAAAATATGTGATATCGTATGGGAGCTTTTTTTTAAAAACTAAAAATAAAAGTTTTTTTTTCCCGCGTTTTCGGGCGAGTGTTTAAGCTTTTATGGTTTATACTACTTCTTTATTTTTAGTTATTGAAACAAAAAATGTTACTTTGTTGTCCCCCTTTCTAAATTTACTTTTGTCCTTTTAAATATATAAAATCTACAAAAGCAGATAAAGAAATATATTATTATTTTAGAACGAAAAAAGAAAAAAAGATTCAAAGTGAGAAAAATAATATTCAAAAATAGAACATATAATTTAAAACCCAAAAGTTAGGTTAAATATGAAACAGTTTTGAGATTCTTTGCACATGTTTTTTGTTTCAGCGTTTATTAAAACACATTATTTTTTTTCATTCGTTTATCTTAAAATTAAAGTCTGTATTTGAAATTATGAAATAAGTAGATAATTATTTGTAACGAAATACTCGACATGCTTATAAACTAGAAACACAAATAAATCTTCGATTCAAAAAATTCAAAAAACTTTTGAGTTTTAAAATTAGAAGCTTTTTTAAAAACAGAATTATTATGTGTTTTTTTATAAAGAGCGCGCGTATAACATGGAACAAACAAAACTGAAAAAATGTGTGTTTTTTACGTTTTTCCTGTTATTTAAATTAAAAAAAAAGGATACTCTTTAAGAATAACCTTTATTTTTTGCTTATTAGTCTTATTTAAGTACGTCGTGTTTTCTGTTTAAAACAATAACTTTTTTTGCCTTTTGAAATTTTTTTTTCGCGCTTTACGTTTAAAATAACTATTTTTTTTGTTTAAAAAACACTTCTTTATTTTCACGATTGAATATTTATCACGCATTTTCAGCTTTGAATACACAGCTTTTTTTTCGTGTATGTTCGGTTCTAAGTATCATAACAATCTAAAAAAGTCTTTGTTGATTAGACGCTTTATAATTCAAAAGAAACAAACTGGTTATAAAGAAACGAGTCCCAAAAGTTTTTGTGGGAAGCTATTTATAGAATTTTGCTACTTTTAATGTTATTTACTAATTTTTTTTAATTTCGTTTTTTCAATTTAAAAAACATTATGCTCGACAGTAAAATCTTTTTTTTGCTTAAAAAAAGTTTTAGTATCAATGAGATGTTTCTGTTTCTTAGTTTTTTATTTGTTTCGTATTTTTATCTATCAAGACACTCGTTAGTTTATAAACTTTTTTTGAATTTGATTTTTCGTTATTCAAACAACAGTGAAATAAATTAAAAATAGCCAGAGTAAACACTGTATATATTTTATATTCGACAGTCGAAAAACAAACAAAATAAATGTCATTAATAACGTATAATATATTGCAACATTTCAGATTTTAATGCTTTATAAAAAGTATTGAACGAAAACTTTGTTGTACATTGAGACAAACATAGATAATTAGTTCCTAATTTCAAAAATTGACTAAGATTCCTTTTCTCTCGACCGTAAAAAAAAACAAAAGTTCCAGTTTAAATGATATATAAAGTCGAAATAGAAAAATTTTTTTCATTGATTTTCCGGAGACGTTTCGAAGTCGGAATGTGATAGCTTTAGCAAAAAGCCCCACTTTGCACCAGAATAATCAATAAAAAATCTATAATAATAATTTTTTAACATTCTTAAGCTTGAAAATAATGTTATATTTTCGAAAAAAGAGAATGGAAAAAAACAGTTTTTGTAAAATACACAATGTAAAATCAAAAAACACCAAACTAAAAAAAAATTTCATATGATAAAACACCAGGGTTTTTTAAGTTAAGCCGAGTGATTATTTAAGAATAACATATACAATTCGGAGTTGTAACACACAAGTGTTTGTATGTTGGAGCATATCAAGTTTTACAAAATTTTATACACTTTTTTTGATCACTACAAAAGTATTTTCCGAACACATCAATCTTTGTTCTAAAACTAAAATATTTTTAAGATATTTCGTCTGTTTATTAATTTATCAATTTTTTTTAAAATCGACAAACTATGTCGTTTAACTCGTAGGATTCAAAAAACAAAGCGTCTTTAAATGATACTTAATCAACACCACGTTCAATGCGTCTTTAACGAATATATTATTTATTATTCGGTGGCCTAAAACAACTATGTTGTTCAATTAACTTTTACGTTTATATCTGTAATTCATATATAACTTCTATTTGTTATCATTATTTTCAAATAGTATATATATTTATGTTTTTTTTATTTTAGCACAGATTTGTATCAAAATTTATCTTGTTTTTTTTGTTATATACACATATAAAAACATTTTTCAGAACTGAATCGAGTTGTGATATTTTTTGCTCTCGTTTATAATAAATTAAAAAAACGATAAAATTTTGGGAGTGCTTTTAATAAAATTAAAATACAAAGATCTTTGTTATAAAATATATATAGCTCTGATAAATCATCTATTTGGGCTTATTGTTCAGGGAATATATAAATTGTTTTTTTTAAAAATATACGTTTTTTAACTTTTAAATAAGATTCACAACATAAAAACATTGTAACAAACCCAACTATTAAATCTGAAGTAATTTTTTTATAACATATAATAGATAATAAAATACAAAAGTTTCTTTTTTTTCCTATCAGAATTATTAAATATAGCTATTCAAAACCAACAGCCTGTTTTTAATTAAAAAGACAGACACTCGGATTAAAAAACTCTCTTTTTGCCCGAAAATTTAAGTAAAAAGGCTTAAAGACCTTTTAAAGTCACAAAAACTGACAAAGCTTTTTTAAAAATCTTTTGTATTTGTTTAAATAGCTGTGTTGTTTTTATGTTATCCTTCTTAAATGTTTTTTTTAAAAAATTAGAAAAAGTTTTAGATAAAACGTGAGTTTATCAGAAGGAAAAAAAACTTCAAAAAATAAAACCGTGCGAGAAAAAAAGACAAATTGTAATTATTTTAATGAAGCCATGTGGTTATCTATGGCTTTATAAATATGAATATATTACGTAAACAAGAGTTTTTGAGTATATTCATTCAATCGCAGAATTTTTGTCGATAAATAATATGTTTTTTTATTATTTAATGTTTAATTAATTGTATATTAACAAATCTCCTATATAAGTATTTTTATACAACGACACTAATGTCGTATCATTTAAAAATACTTGTGAAAAGAAAAAATTTTAACTTTTTTTATTATCTTTTTGCATTTGTTGAAAATTAAATCTATTTAAAATTAAATGAACCTTTTGTTTTAAAATTTTTGTAAGCTTTATTAGTATCAAATGTGCCTCTAAACATTAATCCAGCTTTATATTGCGATTGTTTTTTTCGCACTAGAATTTATGGCTAAAGTTGGTTTCGCCTCCCCCTTTTTAACTCAACAAAAAAAATAAGTAACAGAAAAAGATTTATTTAAAAGTGATAAATTCATTATAGTGTATGAAAATTTCGTAAAAATATGTTTTTCTGTTCTCATATATTTCAAAAACAAAATTAACGATTAAAGGCTTTTTACTGTGTTCGTTACATAGTTTTTTACAAATATTTTTGATACACGACACATGAATTTTATTATTTGAGTGTGTATTAAAAGGGTTTTCAGAACACACAAAATTTTTTTCATAACATATTGTTATATGTAAATAAAAAGCCTTGTTAAAACCATTATAAGCCACCCTTTCGGCTGTAATAATATTCGAACGCATATCAACGTGTTTATTGACTACATTGTGTAGGGTTCTTTGTTCCTTACACGAGTTAATTCAAAAAAAAACTTTTTTGTGTTCGGAACACATCACCAACACACCAAATGGTTGCATTAGTTCTGCCTTTTTCGAATTTTCACTTTGTAACAGTTGTTTTGTCGATTTTGACGATATATTCTTTTTCTCTTTTTTTTTTAAATTTAAATTTTTTTTATTTTATTTTGAATTAAAGACAAAACGAAAATTATAGTGGTATAAACCACTTTCACTTCGCGCTTAATATCTTTAATTTTCAAAGCGCTAGACTATTCGTAAAATATTCTAATTATTTTTTTTAAAAAAAATTTCAAACGAAACAATACCAAATTTTTTCTGATCGAAACTAGTTTTTTATTGCATTTCAACAACTTACATCAAAACCAAGTTAACAAAAATATTTTTCCTTTCAAAAATAAAGACTTTTTTTTTCAACTTTTACAAAAAGTTTTCCTGTTCAAAAAACAAAAGTTTACAAAGAATTCAAAATTTTCGCACACAATATCGAATCAATCACACTTTAATAGATCTTTTTCTACTATCTGTTTTTTATATTAAAAAATAAAAAGAAAGCAAAGAATACCAACATTGGCCGGATTTATTTAAGAATAACTATTCTTATGATATTATGCTTTCTTAAGTAACAAATAAAAGAAAAAATTGACTTGATGTGTGAGAAAGTTATATTTAAATTAAAAAAACATAGAAATTGAAATATCTTTGATGAATAAACTCGATTTTTCAAGCAAAAAGAAACACTCTTCACAAACTTAGTTTCTCTTAAAACGGTGTGTGGTGTTGATTTTGCTGTAAACCGAATTTATAGTCTCCGATTATTAGAAAAAACAGCGGTCTTTGGGTTTGTTAAACCAAATGCTTAAAAATTATAAAAAACAGTTCTGAAACAGTTCTTTTTTAACAAAATCAAAAATGTCTATTTTTGAAAAATTTAGATTTTGTATAAATAGAGGTATAGTGTCATAATAAAGATGAAAAACACATATAATGTTGTTTTGAGAGTTTGTAACTGTGTTTTTTGTTGATTAAAGAGTAATAATCTTTTTTAAAAAATATTTAGATTGAAAAAATTGGAGAGATCGTTGAAGCTCACTAAACAACTCTCACGAAAAACAAAGACCATAAAGATCGAATTAGAAGAACGTGGGCTCTGTTGGTGATTTTTGAGAGAACCGAAACGAATTTTCAAAATTCTTACGACAGCTCAAGATATGATAACCCTCGACAAAAAACTAATCAAACACAAAAAGTTTGACACATTATAATAACATTTTTTGGGAAAACTGTCTTAAAACTGAAAAAAAAGTATTTACATGAAGAAAAATATTCAAAAACTTCTTGACCTAAGGAGACAAGTCTATACACACACATCGATAGTCATATAATGGAATAGCTTAAAAATCATATCAAAACTAATGATAAAAACAAACAAAAAAGTTTTAAATTATACAAAAAAAATAGAAATTTTTTAAAAACACAAAAAATCTTTTTTATAATTTTTTGCTCTAGAAGTCTTTTTTATCTTTATCTAAAAATCAATAAAACTTAGAAAAATTTATAATTTTAATATAACTTTCACAGACCAAAGTCAATTTTTGCCGAAAAAGCTGTTGGGGCGGTTCTCTATGCGAATGAACTGAATGTGATTTAGACTTTCTATGTTTATCTACATTACTTTTTGTTTTGATTTTTTATTTTGTTGCATATTCTGTAATATAGCTCGCGATTGGGAGTTAGTTGAAATTCTTTTAAAAGTTTTAAATTCGTGTTTGTTTGGTGTTTTCGAACCGGTTTTGTTAAATTTTTAGATTAAAAAAAGTAGTGAGAAATTCTAAAAAGTAGCAAGAGTAGCAAGAGGAGCAAAAAACATAAAAAACAGAAAAAAACATTAAAAAGTTGCAAAAATAGCAAAAAGTAGCAATCGGGCCCCACTGATGATACACGAAAGAAGGTTTTTTTATTAGTCTTTTGTTTTAATAAAACAAATTGTGTCTTTAATATATTCGACTTTAAATTTTAAAAAACACAAATATCATTTAAAACATTTTTATAAATATTTGTTAAACAAAACTACACTCGAAAACTAAATAACAAAAATTCAAATTTAACGCATGAAAACAGATGAGTAAACACGAAACTAGTATAATAAATGTGGTTTTATAAATAATGTAAAAAAACATAAACTTTATCAAAAAAAAACACTTCTTTATAAAAAAAACATTTTTTTATACAAATTCTTTAAAACGAATTGTTGATGTTTCTGAAAGTTCCTCGAAACTCCAACGTTTTCAAAAATAGTCAGCACTTTTTTGTTTCTTAACCCTTTAACCCCCGCATGTATCATATATGATACATAAAAAAAACCGATAATCCCCGCATGTATCATATATGATACATAAAAAAAACCGTTAATCCCCGCATGTATCATATATGATACATGGAAAAAATCGTTAACCCCCGCATGTATCATATATGATACATGGAAAAAAACCGTTAACCCCCGAATGTATCATATGTGATACATGGAATAAAACCGTTAACCTCTGCGTCATTAATATACGTGACTAGGAAAAAAACTGTGAATCTCCGAGCGTCATATATAAGGCGGGAGTCATGTTTACCTCTATCGATGTATATATCTAATATAAAAAGAATTAAAACCTTAAATTTTTCACAAACCTTTAAAAACCTTAAAGCTTTCTTAAATCTTAGAAAACCTTAAAATTTTTTTAACTTTAGAAAATCTTAAATTTTTCTTAAATCTTAGGAAATCTTTAAATTTTTTTAACCTTAGAAAACCCTATTATTTTTTTAAGCTTAGCAAGCCTTAAATTTTTCTTAAACCTTAGAAAACCTTAATTTTTTTTTCTTTTTCTAAAATCTTAATTTTCTCTTAAATCTTAGAAAACCTTTGGATTTTTTCAACCCTAGAAAACCTTAAAACTTTCTTAAATCTTAAGAAACATCGCTATTTTTTTAACTTTAGAAAACCTAAATTTTTATTAAATCTTAGAAAAATTTAAATTTTTTCAAAATAAATTAAAATTTTTAAATCACATATCAAACTTAATTATACCTTTATTGAAATCCTTTAATTTATTTCCATATGCAAATTATTTAATTAAAAGTTCTATGAAAACGACTTACTAATGTTTTACACTCAAAAATCTAAAAGACTTTGATTTTTTTAAATTCTTTAACTTGTCTTTCTTTTATTGGATTCTTTAATTTGTCTTTCTTTTTTTAAATATCGATGCGTACTCGCACTTCGATATCCCTAAATTACCCCAAGCCTTTAAAATTTCTTGATCAAAGAATTCATTTAAAAAACGTGATTCTTTTTACAACGAAACTCTAAATATGCTTTCGTTATCCAAAATACTTTTGATATCATTAACAAAAACAACAGCGAAAAAAATTAAAATGTTGTTTATATCTGAAGCGCAAAATACAAGATTTTGAGGTAAATCTAAATAAATTACCGAATCAGCGACATAAAACAAAGATTTTTGACAGAGGAAAAGCAGTCGTGGAATTTGAAAAAAATTTTACTAAGTTTTTTTGTATAGAAATTAATTGTTGCTTTGCATGAGGGAAGATTACAGGGCTATTGTTAATTGTATGCCAATATTTCTTAACATATTTGGTTGATTTAAGTGTGTGTAAATCTATTAAAATATATGAGAACATTACCAGAGAAATCTAATACTGATATTTCCATACAACAAGTTCATTATTTTCAATTTATTTTACATATAGTTATGAATAAACCCGTAGCTATATATTTTAAGTGAAAATTTTAATTAAGTCTGTAACATAAACTTTTTTCTAAGTGTTTAACTTTAAAAGTAAAATGTTTGTTGAATATTACAGAGTTTAATTTGCCTTGTCCTTTTAAAAAAAAAACTTATATCCGGGTAATTATATGGAAAAGATTATGATGTATCAAAAAAGCAAAAACATTTTTATAAATACTTTAAAATACGGTTCTACGAATACGAAAAATACCTTCGTTTAGTCTAAAAAAAGAAACCTAACTTTTTTTAATTTTTAAATGACAAAATATTCTATAAAAAACTTCAAAAGCATCTTCGTATTTAAGAAGTGTCGGGCGTCAGCTAACTAATTAATGAGTGCATCTTTTGAAAACTGTTGGAGAAAAAAAATATATTCATCTGTTTTTAATCACAATTCAAGTTTTCACACTCTTCATATAATTGAGTGACGCACATATTATTGGCTCTGGTTTCCTTATATGCGAGGTTTTTTGAACAAACTTGAAAAACAACCGACAGAGTTCTTCGTCTAAACCGCCTGTCGAAAATATTAGAATTTTATCAAGATTAGGTTTACTGACCATATGCGATTTGTTCACGCTGACAAGAATTTTTTTATGAAAAAGAAATGATGATCACCTTCAGCACTAGAAATAGGTATCTATAAAATCAAAAATGTGTTAGAAGATCTTTTAAAGAAAAAAACATTGATGTTAAATAGTGGGTTAATGTAATTGATATTTGCTACAAGTAAGGAATCAAATGCATTTTTATTTTCAAATGAAAGAAATAAATGAAACATTTGATTAATGTATCAAAGATGAATATAAGTATCTGTTTGGATGAAGAATCGTTGAATATTTATTAGAGTTATTGATCTAGCTAAATAAAAACAATATATTCAAATATTTCACATAGAACGAGTATTAAGTAGCTAGAAAAGTTAGTAATAAGGCTCTATCGACAATAATGAGTCGATTCTCAATAATAAAAAAGACAAAGTTCTTCAATAGAGTTATTCCAAAATATAAATTCATTTAATTCAAAATATAAATTAATCAACTAAAAACTTAATTAATCCGCACTAAAGATAATTTACGCAGACCCAGCAGACAAGTTAATTCAACCGAAAACGCAATAAGTTCGAAAGACCAAAAATTAATGTTTTTTATAAAGTTATTATATTTCGAACGGGTTAACTCTCTTTTCCGTTCCTTTCAAAAATATTCTGAAAACATTAATTTCTAGTCTTTCGAAGCTGTAAGGTTTTCGGTTGGATTAACTCGACTGTGGTGAGTGCGTAATTTATCTACAGAGTAGATTAATTAAAGTGTTAGTTGATTATTTTATATCTTAAATTAAAATACTTTTCACTCCGATACAAATAATTTATATTTTGGAATAACTCTGTTTAAAAAAACAAACTCATTATTATTGGAAAACGACTCATTATTATTAAGAACCATCTTATCATTGATGTGAATTATCTCTTAATTGTTGGGGGGTTCTGAAATCATATAAAAAAACGAAGTTGGTTTTATAGAACATTAAAAAGAGTTTCTTGATTTGTAAATGAATCTTTTTAATTAATTGCAAAAAACATTAAATTTCTTTGTTATAATAACAACCAATTAATTTTTATTAGATGAAAAATATTAACTTGAAGGATTTTGGAGAAAATTCACCATGGTCGAGTCCGAGCCCAACGATATCAAAGATGTTTTTGATTTTGAATCTGATGAGTTATATTCAACAACAATCTCAAAAAGTGACGATAGAGGGAAAGCAGTTGAAGGTTTAATGACGAAAAAATCGAACCCACAAGCGAATCTTCTAAATTAGCAGAAGAAACACATTTCCAGAAAAAAGACTTTGTCGGCGGAGAAAAATTATTTGTTGGTGTAGCCAAGACGTCACTTGAGTTTTTCTGTTTGTTTATAACTCAAGAATATATTAAAGCAATAAAAATAATGACGAATAGACATGTACATAAGAAATGTCAAACTAGGCAGAAAAATTAAAATAGGGGGAGTTAAATGCGTATATTGATCGAAATAAATCTTATATGGAATATGTAAATTACCGAATTATGCAAGGTATTAAAGAAAAAGTTGTTATGGGCATCTATTAATTTTTTCAAATATTAGTAGACAACGTTTTGATTTTATCAAATCTAATTTTTCAATTTATGATGTAAAAAAGGTGGAAAACTTAATGATTCTACCCTAGCAGACAAAATCTTTTTATATTTAAATTCATTATTTCAATCAGCATATTCTCCGGCACGTGATTTATCAATAGATGAAAGATTTGTTCTTGGAAGGGTAAATTGAAATTCAAAACATATAATCCTATGAAACCGGATAAATACGGTATAAAAGCATATTTAATTTGTGAATCCAAAACAGAGTATTTATTGAAGTTGCAAATCTGTGCCGGTTCGAAGCCTATTAATAAAACAATCATGGCATTGGTGGATAAATATAACGAAAATAACATATATTATATATGGATATTTATTACAACTCCATTAAGTTAACTGGGATGTTATTGGATAAAAAAATTTATGTTTGTGGGACTCTTAGGGCAAACAACTGGTCCTCTAAAGAGTTTGAAGAAAAATATCTAAAGCTTAAGAAAGACCAAATATGCTATGAAATAACTGAAAAAAGTTACATTATTGGGAGACACATTGATAGAAAGCAAATACGATTTGTTTCATCTTTTCACGAACCTCTGAATAAACGTGTAATAAACTCGTTAAAACAGAAAAAACGAAAAAAAAATTAAACGAATAAGTTTTTGTAAAAAAGAAAAATAAATCCCAATTGCTTTAAAAAAATACAATGAATATATGGAAGTAGTAGATCTTTGCGATCAGATGACGAAATGTTATTCTTCAGCAAAAAATTCACGCACGTGGATACGAAAATTTTCTTTCTATTTATTAGAACTTGCTCTTTTTATCTCTTTCGATTTATATAAGAAAATACATACTAATTTAGAAACAACACTGTTAGAATTTAACAAAAAGTTATTACTAGCCTAGTTGAAGAGGCTAAAGAAAATAAACAAACATATCCAGCAAATCAAACAGAATTATCTAAAGATAATATAAAAAGAGAGAATGTTAGTTTATCTCAAAATCTTGTAATACAGAAGTCTCTTGAAACAGTGCCTCAACCTAAGATTCAGATACAGGAAAAGAC
>SBJP01000277.1:0-19018 GCA_014805705.1 Cucumispora dikerogammari | reverse complement strand
GGGGGGGGGGGGGGGGGGGCGGGCGGGCGAGTGCGCGGGGAAGGAATCAGGGATGATTAAGTATCAAAAAATCAAAAATATATTTATTTAATAATCACCACTTTTCGTTTTTATTGATTTGTTTTTCTCTAAAACTTCGAGAAGAGAAAAAAATGTTTTATAAAAACATAAAATTCAAATACAGATCAATGAATGGCCATAAATTTTAAAAATTTTTTTCTTACTTCTGATTATAACGAGTTAACAAAAATATAAATATCGAAATTATGAAAATAAAATAAAGATTAGAAAAAGAAAAAAGTTTTTTTTCTATTTTTTTTTTTCTATCTGCCAAGTTTTTTTGCATTTAACGTCACTTATATGTTCACTTATATGTTGATGTATTTTTTTTTTTGAAACATTATTTCAAAAAGCACTTGTATTTATTATATATTATTGTTTTACAGTAACGTTTTTTTTTAATTATTTGTAATATGTTTTTACTTAATTAAATTTAAATGTAGACAAATATAATAGAAAACATTATTATTTTATATTAACTGTTTTTTTTAATTTGAACTAAAAATACAAATATATTAATTTTTTTGAATTAAATATAAAAAGCGAATATATTAATTTTTTTAATTTAGTCTGAAAACTCAGTTTTTTAATTTGATTTAAAAAGGTGATTATATTAATTTTTAAAAATTATGCTAAAAAACATATATATTAATTTTTTAAATTATTCTGAAAACTCAGTTTTTTACTGAGGGAAAAAACGGTAAATTAATTTTTGAATATAAAAGTAAAACTTATGTTATTAACAATATTCTTTTTATAAAAAATAGTCAAAAACAAAAAAAATACAAAAAGTTACCCATGTCATTTATAAAAATTTTACTTCTCGGAGCATCACTGGCAACAAAAGAAGCAAAAAAACCCACTTACACAAAGGTCTCACTATACAATAAATTCTTACTGAAGGAAGAAATACCCGGTGAAAAGAAACCTCTTGAGATATCAGAACAAGCTGTCGTGGTTTTTTTTGAAGACAAAGAAGAAATTCTAATAACCGAAGTTTTTCTTTTAGAAGTGCCTAAGTTAAAAAAAGGTGAGCAATATCAAAGAAAAAGCCCTGCTTCACCAAATAGTTCCGAAAACCCTTATTCACTCATAAAAATTAGTTTGAAAGAATCCAGTTTCAAAAAATTGTCCAGTTCAGATGGCAGTATAACAGAAAAAAACACGTATATTACATATACAGTAGATTCAAATAAGAAAACAAAAAAAGAAGATGAAGAAGAAAAAAAAGACGAAGAAAAAAATGGATTGTATATTGTAATTCACAAAGAAAGTTTTATTTCAAAAGGAAAACCCGTCGCTTATCAAGTTTGTTTTATCACTAAAAAGGGAGAAGAACAGACAGTTCATCACTCTAATGACATTTTTGTTACCGAAACGGAGGAAGAGATACCAAAAATTAAAAAAAAAGACGTAATGGTGAAAGAAAGACAAACTACAAAGATCTTGGTAGCTAAACAAATAGAATATTCACAATTCAGATATTTTTATAACTTTTCGGAGTTACCGGGTTTCAAGTTCGCTTTAATTTCTTTTACAATTTGCATTTTAGCATTCACCTACTTTTTCATAAAAACGTGAAATGGTTTTTGCTGTCTCTTTTTTTAAATAAATTGGTACTTAAAAAAACATATTTTTTTTATTAAATTTTAATGTCCATTATAAGTCTTTGTTTACAAAATCAACTAGCATAAACAAAAAACTCAACACACCATGCAAACTAATGAACCACTTGCAATGACATTTAAACCACCACAAAAAACAATAGAACATTCGTTTTCGCTTCAAACAGATCGAATAAAAACCATTGTTAATCACCCGAATTTGCCAATACGAATGTTGGGATTACATAGTGGAACAATTATAATAATGTCAAATACTGAAATGTTACAAACATTTTCAAACTCACCAGCGCCAGTTCGATCAATAAAATTCAACTCAATAGGAAATGTCTTAGCTATTGCGGGAGACGACAAGCAAGTACGTATATATTCGTTTGAATGTATGAATCTAACCTTATGTCATATATTCAAACATACTGATTATGTCAGATGTTTAGAATTTCACCCTTATTTGCCATATTTAATTTCCGGGTCAGATGATCAAACAATAAAAATTTTCAATTATCAATCTGGAAAAAAACTGGAAACGCTTAACGGCCACACTTCGTATGTTATGGACTTGAAATGTAATAATAACCTTTTATATTCAGTAGGTATGGACACAACACTTCGAGTGTGGAACATTCCAGCATTTTCGATGAGCAGAAATTTAAATTCAACCGTGACAACATGTGATATTTTAGAGGCTCATTACAAAGGAGTGACAAGTTTAGTCATAAACAAAACGCATCTAGTTACTGGGTCTGATGATTATACAATTAAAATCTTCGATTTATTGGCGTTACCAACGTTTAGAATGACTTTAAACTATCATACTAAGCCTATAACGAGTCTGGTTTTAACAAAAAAACACCTAATTAGCGGAGGAGAAGATGGAAAGGTCATATTTTATAATCAAAATTTCAGATATGAAAACGAAATTGTTTTCGAGTCAAGAGTTTGGTCTCTATCAGTTAATGAAAAGGATCGAAAACTTGCAATTGGTACAGATAACGGCCTTGTAGTTTTAGAATTCGATGAAAGTGGCTTTAATCCGAATTTATTTGTTATGGCAGGAAACAATCTCTTGTATATTGAAGAAGGGTGTTTGAAAATAACTGATTTTTTAACGGCATTTCAATTAATCGAACTCGCTCAAGAAGTAATAAAAATAGACTGTTATAAAAACTATATTTCATTAAAATACGCCGATAAATTAGTTTTATACGAACTTTCATCCGATAAACTGATTGAAAACAAAATCCTAAAAGAAATACAATCTCAGAAAGGAGATATATATTTTACTGTTCAAAATGAAATGGTTTTATTAATAAACGAAAACAAACAAACGGTTAGTAAAATAAAAGGCCCGGCCTTTGATTATAAGACGAAAAACACAATTATTAAGAATCAAATACTCGAAATGGTCGGAAACGATTTATATTTAAACAAGCTGATTATAAGCGAAAAGGGATTGAATATTTCACCTGTTCATCTTATATTGGGAGGTGATATTAAAAAAATTGACCTAAAGTCTGTGCTAGATATAAAATCTTTTAAAGACGACTTGGTTTATATAATTTGTAAAGACTCGATTCTCATTTTCATAAAAATATTAAATGACTTTGTACTTGAAAAAGTAATAAAGTGTAATGTTAGAGCCTACGTTATTGTAGAATTCATTCTGTTTGTTTCCACCGATAAAGATTTGTTTGCGCTTGCCAATACATTAATGGTTCCAATAAAGGGGACACCTTCCGATATAATTGGGTTTTATTTTTATGATAAAACAGAAAAGGCTGTAAAACAGGTTCCAGCGACAAATATCAAAGAACTAATTGAGTTTATCTCCTCAGATCTTAAGTTCTATTTAATTGAGTTAAAGGGTCAGAAATTAAACAAGTTTGTTTGTAATTTGAATGAGTTGGCATTTAAAATGGAGATTAAGTTTAAATCTGTTGCTTTTGAAGGTGAGATTAAGAATAAAATACCGCTTACAAGGTTTCACGGCGAAGCCATAATAAATTTTATAGTTGAAAACGGCAGGGGATTTGATATAATTGAAAAGCTCACGTCTCCAAAAATGGCTTTAGAGGTTTTGTTATATGAATATAAAAATACTAAAAAAAAAGAAATACTTGTTTTGGCGGTTGGTTGTATAATCAATATTTATGCGTCTGCATTACAAATCCAGCCGTTTGAACTTGCGTCGTTTTTAAAAGAATTAAAAGGGCTAAATTCATCAAATGCTTTCACAAAAGAACTACATAAATTTAATCAAGCAATAGATAACAAGCTATTCTGCTTTAAAGAATCAAGTATTGATGCGGCCGAGGCTTTCGATATTCTAGACTTAATCAAGAATGAAAATTCCAATACACCTTTGGTTAATGAAACGCTATTGAATATCATTGTAGCAACAAATTCGTCTCCAGACAATTTTAATTTGCTTATTGAGCATCATATTGCTGAGAATACATTGGATACACTAATCAAGGCTTTTTATAATATTCCGAAACGCGGTTTGTTAACGAAAAGTTTTAATATTAAGTTTATAACTAAAGTTGCTATTCTGTTTAAAGATAAAAGTGTTTTGTCATTTATTTTAACCGGAGATCGTGGGGATCTTGTTGGTAACACTGAGTATCTCTCCATCGTGAACATCAACAATAGGGTGTTTCTAGAGAAACACATGGCCTTTTCTCTTGATGAACTGATTTTGCAGAAAACACGTCAACAAACGAACGTAGAAAAGGTTTTGGAAAAAAACTCAGAAAATAAAATAAAAGATCTCGCAAAGTTGTCTATAAAAATATCGCCTGAAGAAGAAAGTGCCGTGTCCTCACCAGAGGACGCGGATGAAGAATGGGAAAAAGAGGTGGAGAAAGATTTCATTGAAGGGGACAGTGGTATAGGGCAGGCTGAAGCGACAGATGACATACACGAGAAAAAAGGGACTGGAGAAGAAAAAGAGAGCGATGAGTCTACATTTGAATCTTATGATGAGTGAAATACGTTTTTTTTGGTTTTTTTTCGTTTCGTTCAAAAATAAACATGTCAGTTGTGTTGAGTTTCTTCTTATTCCCTCTAAACGTTAAAAGACTTGATATCGTTTGTGTTTAAAAACAACTTTTTTTTAATAAACTGGTTGCATGTTTTAAATATGTGGATCTGTGAAAAAAAAACTGCTTTGCTGATAAAAAAGCCAGTTATTTTTTTAGTCAATAGTGTGATTTTAGTGTTTTAAACTATAGTATATGTATCTAGGTTTCCATACAGCTGTTAATTATCTCAAGATATTTTTAGTCAAATTGCCAAAAAGAAGTCTAAAAGCAAAGCTAAGAAACCAATTAACACACATTCATCTATTTAAGAAACCAAAGTCGCTGTTTCGAACAGCTTTTTATTTTGCAGACTGTGGTGAAGAGGAGCCAAATCTTATTAATAGAATTTTTCTATTCTCGCGAGGCAAAAAAAAACTTTATAAAAAAAGATTGGTGATCTATTTTACCTAGTTGGGATTCATACTATTGTTTGTTTATAGAATATTCCGTTCCTAAAAACAGTGTATTTCTCACCTTGACGAGCATAATACATTAAATAAACTAACCTCGATTCTACTCTAAAAGTTCATTGTCGGATAAAGCATGGTTTTTATTGGCCTAGGTGGGTTGAAAAAAATACATTTATATCCTTTCCAAAAGAATCAAGACAGCTATTTCCCTTAATAACCTTTTTATAAAACACTCATTTGAAAAAACTCCATTAAATCCAAATTGATTACATTAAGCATTTTAACAAATTGATTACATTAAGCATTTTAACAAATTGATATTAAACTGACGCAATAAACATTTTTGTAAACAACGACCAATTTTTATATGAAAACTAAATAACAAAATAAAAAAACGAATCATATTCAATTTTAATTTCTTCAAGTAATACAACCAAATTAATCGGATCAACACCCATTTCAATCATCGCCCGCAAAATCTCAATTGTTTCATTAGAAAAATTTAGCCCCAACTTTTCACATATATTTGCTAGTTCAACTGACATGGTTATTTATTATTATACATATAATCCTTAACGCAATGTTTTGCATAAACTGAAATTTATTTTTTTTTATACAAATCTTTAAAAATTGAATCCAAAACATCAGAATAAATTTTAGTTTCTTCTTTCATCCGCTTAGTTAGCTTTTTTACAAAAGTCTCTCTAAATGTTTCAGAAACAATTATATTCTTGTTTGTGTCCACTAATTTTTTTAAACCGTCAATAATTTCAAATTCCGTTTGATTTTCTTTTATTTTAATTTTTTTCAAATATTTACTCCATTCATCAAGCAATGATTCAGTACCTTCATCTATCAACGTTAAAAGGTTAATGTTTTCAAGATTTTCATAACACCCTTTTAAAATAACCAAAAATCCCAGGTTTTTAACAATTTCTTTTTCACTAGAAAACTTGATTTTCGAAAAAAAAAGATATAACCTTTTTTCAAAAAAAGTTTTTAGTTCATTTTCATCTCTAATCTTTTTATTTCGGCCAAGTAAAAAACATTCAGGGTTTTTTGTCGAAAAATAAATCGAGTTGGCAATCGATTTAAGAAGCGATCGCATAGCGTTCTCATTGATCAAAGTCTTCTCTACTCCCAGTTGTTTTTGTAATTCAATGGTTAAATTATTTATTGTATTTCTTATTTCAGGAAGCAAGACTTTATAAAATTTCATCACTTCACCATCGGAAACAATTAGTTTGTAAATATAAAATATGTCAGTTAAGACCCTCCAATTATTTTGTTGATTCCACAAATACAATTTTTCAGAAATAGTTGGCATAATCGAAATGGGAATCGTTTTGTCAATTTGTAATGAAATCGATTTTCTTTCTTTTTCAGGTAAAAGTAAATTACTTAATTTCCTTAATTTTCCCATTTCCTCTTCAAACTCTTCTAAAATTTCTCTTGGAGTTTTTTTACAAACCGAATTTAAGTAACATTCTGTAACTAAACTGACATATAAACTCATAAAGTCTTTACTTTTTATTTCAATTAAGAAATACGAAAAAAATTTTAATTTTTCATCGACTTCAAAAAACTTTTCCCGCAATAATTTGAAAAATAATTTCTGAATTTTAGTTACAAACGTGTTATCTACCTTTTTTATATTTAATAATTCAGAATCTACCATGTTTATCCCTGAATATTTCTTGATGCTTTCGACTTCTTTTTGTAATTTGTTGTATTCTTCTAAATAAATAATTTCTTGGGGTGTAATCTCTTTTGGGAGATCCCGGCTGTTGTTAAAAGGACTTAATCTGTTTATTATTCGGTCTTTTAGACTGAGAAATTTTAAAAAATTTTCATAAAAATTTATTAATTTTAATAAATTATTTTGCGGAGTTACAAAACGTTTATATTTTTTAATTGTTTCTGGGGAAAGTTTCCCTATTTCTTGGGATATTTGGAATAGATGTTTGTTGAGTGTTTCTGTTGTTTCGATTTTTTTGTTTAAATCATTGGAAACCATTAAAAGTTGTTCTTTCATGGGTTATTTTTGTGTCTTTACACACTATAGTCGTTTTAAAAGCGTTTTGCGTGACAAAAAAAAAATAAAAAATAAAATTAACCAAGTAATACTTCATAAATCACAAAAAATATATTAAATACAACTAAAGGTATTTTCATAACCACTCGTATTGAATCAAGTAACTCAGTAAATTTGTTTATAAATGAAGAGTCGGCTGCTTGTTTATTTCCTATTAAATTTAATAGAGGATTTAGAAAGCGCTCTTGGTTTAATATAAGCAGGCCGTTTAGAAAGAATACAAAGGAGTATATGAAGGCAAAAATCATGGGGCAGTTTTTTATAATTTCTTATAGAATAATTGTTGCTTATATTATAATATATATTTTTCTATATAGTTAAGATTATTTAATATAAAGAAACACACCCAAACTATTACTTTATAAAACAAAGTACGGCCTGTTGCATAACTTAACAACCAAATCTATTTCATTAATTGAATTGCTAGTCGCATTACCCTCTTTCGAACATCCCTAGCTCTACAACCAAAAATATAGAAATTCAAATAAGTCGAGTCCAGGCATTTTAATCCAATTCTAATATTTTCAAACACGTCAGGTTCATTAAAATTCAAATAATATAATTTTAATAACTCACAGTCTTCACTTTCAGAAAAATTTTTCGATCTCGGGATTACACTTAAATCAAAACCAGCTGATTGAGACTTTAATTTGTTTAATTTATATGATTTATTAGTTTGATTGAAATAAAATTCTTCGAGTTTTTTAAACAATTTTTGATCGTTTTCTCTTTTTTCGACCGCTTTTTGTAAATTATTTTTTATTTGTTCGCATTCTTCCAATTCATCAATTCGAGAAAAAAATACTTTTGAATATTTTTTTATTTCCGTAACATTTTTTCCAACTACTTTGGCAATTTCTGAATAATTATTTTCTCCGTGAATTTCCATCGCTCTAATAAAACTGTGGAAATCTCTTTTTGACCAGTCGAAGCCTTCTAAGCTTAATTTGTTTTTTAGTTCAACTTCTTCTTCTGGCAGTTTTTCATTGTTTCTGTAAAGTTGCATTTCTCTATTTTGTAAATTTATTAGTTCTTTTGGATAAAATTGATGCGCTTGCGTATTTACTAAAACCGGAGCGCGCATGAACATCAACCTTGTTCTTTTTTGACTTCCGTCTTCAGTTTCGGAAATTATTCCCTTAGAAATCAGTTTGTCTTTAATAAACTTTTCGCCTTCGAACTCGTAAATATTATTACCTGTGCGATTAACGACATCGGTTTCTTCTAATTTTGCATTGAATTCTTTTGTTTTAATCTCGCCTTCTTTTATTAATTCAAGAATATCATCAGTCCCAGTTGTTTCAAAATCGGTTCCGGATGCCAACAACTCAAGTAAATCTCCCTTCCCTGGTGCTTTCATCACATCACCTAATTTCAACTTACACAGTGCTTGAAATATCATTTTCTCTTCAATTGTGCCCTTTGAAACTAATCTATAAACTGTTACTACTTTGGTTTGGCCTATTCTATGTGCTCTATCCATCGCTTGTAAATCTACCTGTGGATTCCAATCTGAATCATAAAAGATTACTGTATCAGCTGCAGTTAAATTAAGCCCCAGTCCACCAGCACGTGTTGATATTAAAAATATAAATGTTTCTCCAGTCATAAACTGATCCACGGCTGATGCTCTATCTTCTGTTGATGTTGTTCCATCGATTCGTACATATGAATACTCCCGAAAGTTACAATAATCTTCTAAAATGTGCAAAATAGCTGTCCATTGTGAGAATATAAGAATTTTATGGTTACCATATTTTAACTTTAATAATTTGTCGAGTACTGTTAATTTACAAGAGTTTTTAATTAAATGTTCACCAGTAACGACGGGCCTCGGTTCTGCGTTATCAAACAGATATGGATGATTACATGCTTTCCGCAATCCACATATTATGTTTGAGAGACCTGTGACACCTTTTCCGAGTTCGCTATGATTCTTTTGTAGTACATTTTTATAATATTTTCTTTCCATTTCTGTTAACGAAGGATATAAATGTAGAATTTTTTTTGGCGGCAAATTTTTTTCTACTACCGCTTTCTCTCTTCTTAAAAAAAAGAGGCTCAAAACTGTTCTTAAATTATGAATTACTCTTTCAGTTTTATTTATTTGAGTTTGATTGGCCTCATCCTCTATTGTATTTGATATGTTTTTATGTGTTTCGTCTGCAGATTTATGCGTTTCAACCCATTCCTCAAACGCGACAGAGTCTTTAAACTCTTCAGGACTTAAAAAATTTAAGAGAGACCACAGTTCCTTAATGTTGTTCTGAAGAGGTGTTCCTGTCAACAGCAGTCTAAAATCACATGTTAACATTCTAACCGCAAGAGAAAGCTGTGATTCATCGTTTTTTATTCGGTGTGCTTCATCAATAACTATAGAATCAAACCCCACTGACCTGATCAACTTGAGTTGTTTTAATATCATTTCATAAGTGGTTACAACGACATCGAACCTTCCTTCTTTAAATTGTTGAATTAATTCTTTCATATCGTCTTTCATTCCATGAAACAGAAAAACGCGCATTTTTGGGGAAAATTTCTTGAACTCGTTTTTCCAATTTATAAGAATTGATTTTGGAACAATAAGAAGATGAGGATCTTTTTTATCTTCAATTAATGTTTGATGTGTTAAGAAACAAATGGTTTGTAACGTTTTCCCTAATCCCATTTCATCCGCAAGGATTGCATTTATTCCATTTTCATACATACTTATCATCCAATTAAGCCCTTCTAATTGATAGGAACGAAGTGTCCCGGTTATGAAGTCTGGTGTTTTACTGTATACAAAACTCGGAGTAGTTGTTTTTTGTTTTTGAAGTTTCGAGATGTTTATTTTCATGGGTTATTAATTTTTTTTTAAGAAAAAATTTTCGAAATTCATAATAACGATTTTGGAGGCTCAATAAAAAACCAAAAATCTTATAAATAATAAAGTATGTAAACGCTAAAGTTTTATAACGCGGAAATGTTTATTGTTTTATATTTTCTTATTGTAGAAAAGAAACAACAAATATTTGAAAGAAAATATTTGTTTTTAATTTATATTTTTGTTTCATACCTTAACTCCCAACTTTCATTTAAGAGAGCTTTTTTAATTAAGACTCTCTATTTTAGTTTCGAGAAATTTTAATACAAGGCAGTAATTTCATAATTAAATTTAAAGGCCCTTAATTTATATTCATATAACTGATTTCTCTATATTTAAAACAGTGTGTCGATTAGTTTACAGACATATTTTTTAATAGCAATTTTAGATAAATAAAAAAATGTTCTTTTTTAATTAAAATCGTTTATGGGTTATTAGTGTATGGGTATTATTAAAAATAAGCTTTTCGTTTATGGGTTATTAGTGTATGGATCTTATTAAAAATAAGCTTTTCGTTTTTTATTAAACCCGAATTATAAAAAACTCAGCGAAGTCGTAAATAAGTCAGTTTTTATTGTTGAACGATCTTTAAAAAGAAAAAACTGAATCTCCGCAGTGCTCTATAAATAGAAGGACCGTATTTGGTTTATATTTACTACTGACTTTTTCAGTGTTAAGTGTTGAGTGCCTATTCCAAAAAATGAAATATTTATTGTCTTTTAATGATATATTTTATATAATCCTCTTGTTCCTGTAATTATGATTACGGATTTTATTTTTTATCAGTAACAAGGTTCTATTAATGCGGAAAGAAATTGTCTTTTAGACTAGTATAATATTTAAACAGAAAGCGTGTAATCTGTATATATTTCTCATATTAATAGACCTTCTTTCCTTTTTTTTAGGATTTCTAATACTATTTCTGTTAGACTCCATCAAACAAATTTTTATTCAGGTTAAATATGACTCTTGATTACACAATAAAATTTTTTATTTTTTGATGTGTTTTGCATTTATAAATTTTTTTTGACGATTCTACTGTGAAGTTTCCCATATAATAAGACTTGTTTGTTTAACAGCGGGCTGATGCTAGATGATGATATGCCTTAGTATTAAATAGTAAGCAGGTATATTACTATTCTCATGAAGCGATCGACTAAATGAGACTTAGTTTGTGAGATCTTTATTAAAAAAAACCGACTTAAAATCCAGAAACATCATCTTAAAACTACTTTCTCAAATTGATTTCATATTAAAACAGAATAAAATATAGCCTTAGCTGTTGTCTGGTTTTAAGCACATAGTTTATAAATTTGATGTAGAGCAAAAATTTTAAAATTAAATTTAAACTGAAATTACTTTCAAGGTCAGTTTATACAATAATAAATAAAAAACATATGTTTACTCAACATAACAGGTGTAACATAGAGCTACTTTCAGTATATTTTATGTGTATATATTGAGTGCGGATTACAGCGGATTACATTGTTTTTAAGCGAAGTAATAACAAACAGTTTTTTTTTTAATGTTTAACAATTTTTCAGTTCGGATGGTGAGACTTAGTACTTTTTTAATAAAATTAAAACAATAAATCGGTTTAGATATTTGTGCGATGATAGAAACAAGGATTCTTCATAAACATCGTGAACGTCTATCAACGAAAACACCAGCCAGACTAAGAAACAAAATAAACAATTACAGATTATCAAGTGTCGATAGCCTACATACGACATACATCAACCTATTGTCAAAAACGATTATTGAATGTTTATAAAACAAGTTTGTCACATAATTTGGTTGTTTTTATATTTCGTTTTTAAGGCACGGATACTATGTTTTTTTTCAGTGTTTATTGTCTGGTTAAGTAAATTAATATTTTATAGTTTTCAATATTTTATCCGGTTTTTATTGCTATTACGTACACCGAAAGTTTTTTTGTTTTTTGTTCATATTTAGCCGATGCTGGGTAGACCTTCTCTATTAGTTTTCAATTTTGTTGCTTTATGTAGTTGTTTTTTAATTAATGACTACTGGGGCAAGTTAACAACAATCCTTCGAGAAGTTTCTAAGATGGAGTGTCTTCTTAATAAATGAAAAAACGTTGTTTCTGCGTGATAATATCATTAAAAAAAACTTTTTAATATACTAAAACTGTGATAGCTGTTTATGTTTAGAGTAAAAAGTCATTGTTTTGTGTTGGTTTAACAGTAGTTTCAGAAAAAAACATGTTTTTATATAAAATTTCTGTTGGTTTTAAGAAACGTTTTTTGTTCCAATCTTGTTTGTTTGTTTTTATGTGCGTTCAATTTACTAGAGTCAGTATATATGACTGGAGTGTATGCGGAAAAGATAAGAAATGTGTTTTAAAAAAAAGCACCAGTACCGCCGATACGTTAATTACTCATTTAATTTATAAACACTGTAAAAATCTTTAGATTTTTGGTTTTACAGAGGAACTAGTGGATCATAAATTAAGAGAACTTTTCCGAGCGATTACATTTATTCTTTTTTAATATTAGAGAAACTTGGTCGTTGTTGGGTGTTTTCTTGTTTGTTGTTTTTATATTTTTTACTTTAATGCTCTGTTCCCTGTTTAAAAAAACCTGAAAGACAAAAAACAGCTGGGGCAAAAAGAAAAGATATCTAGATTTTATATTTATCTGTGGTTTTTATAGTGAAGAAATAGAGTCTGTTAGTAATTTTTTCTTTAATTGTCGGAAAAAATATCTGTGTAAAAAAGGTTTTAAAAACCGGTGTCATAAAAAACATTGTTTCTCGTACATCGCTGGGCAATAGTTATATAGCTCGTTTGGATAGATTTTGTTGCTTATTATATTGTCCCAAATACGAAGATCTAGTTTCAGGTTCTATTTCATTAAGACAAATTTCATGAGTATAAGACGCAAACCTCGTTTTATTTTGAAAAAAAATTATAAAACTCGGGTTCTTATCTCGTTTAAATAGAAACCGATAGAAAATACGCTTAAAACACTTTGAATTCATAGTTTGATCTATTATCAAGAGCCTCTTTTTCCCACCGTTTCTTGGAACATAAAGGAGACTATGTTTATTTCTTTAAAAAATTTACCAGTATCATTCTCATTTTAATTGACAACAATTGTGTATTTGAAATGTTTTCGCTAAAAAAGCGTAGCACTTCATAGCAATTAAATATGCCTTTAACACCAAAATTTCTATAATTTCATAGAATAGTTTGGTTTTTTTTTAATTTTGAATTGTCAGCAAGCCCTGCTTCGTCACATACTTTATTACTTTCAAACAGATCTCGTCACATGATTCCTTTAATATATCATTCGCTTCTCTGAAGTTTTTTATTTTCTTCTAGATCTTAACCGCAGTGGTTTTTAAAAAAAACTATAATTTATCTTATTTTGTTTTTTTTTCGAAATTTCTTTAATATATTTTTGACTCGATGTCTCGTGTTTTTGAAACATATATATATATATATAACAAAATTTTTAATGGCAACGCATCAGTTACTTTTTCATCAATTGGTGAATAAAATTTTCGTCATTTTTTTGAATTTTTATTAATACATGAAACAAGCAGTTCAAAATTTTTTAATAACTCGCGTTGTGTGTATCTTATATTATTATCTTTATGTTTTAAAACGTTTTGGGTGTTTTTTAACGATATAAACTTTTTTTTTTTCTTTTTTTAATTATAAATAAAAGAGAAACAGGGCAGGCTTTTTTTTATAACGTTATGTTCTAAATAAAAAATATTCATAAAATTTTGTTTTCTGACAAATTTTCATATGAAATAATGCAAGTTACTAGTATTTTTGTTTTTTATTCTCAATTCAGTGTGTTCTCAATTCAGTGTGTTTCTCATTACAGTGTGTTCTCAATACAGTGTGTTTCTCAATAGGCAAGTTTCCTGAAATTTCAAGAATATATGCGGTAAAATTGCAAATATGTAAAAGTTTATGTTAGGTCTTTCAAGTTTTTAAACATAAAATAAGGGAAAATAAAAAGATGCGTTTATATATTTCTCTATAATAAGATAAAAACGTTTTTAAAAAATAAAAAAATCAACTTTCAGAAACACTAAAAAATTAAATATTAAGAAATACTTTGTTACTTATTTTTGAACTCAAAATCTAATGCGCTTTTTGTTAATGAGTCAAATTTATCTGATACTTTCACTTTCAAGCCCCAGTGATAAATCATATAGTAGTCACAGGTACACAGTGTTTTATTGCACTTTTTACAATAATATAATGTTTTTTTTACTTTGGTGTAAAAAAAGCATCTTTATTTTTATCACCTGTGTATTTATAACGAATATACGCAGTAAATTATGTTTTTTAAACGAACTGTTTAGGTTAATAAAATAAAGAATGTAATTTCACTACAAGCCGTTGCCTGAGTTAAATATTCAATTGGAGCGACACTAATCTTTAGATGAGTATTCAATTTATTCTCGTGGTTACAAAATGTTTTGTATAGAATAGAACTAATATTGTATCATAAATGAGACTAATTAAGTACTTTGTTAGTTTATTTGAACACTTTTTGCTTTTTATTTCATTAAAATACACATGGCGTTTTTTGATCGAACCTATACATTTAACTTATCTTTAAATTACAGACCTTGATCATGTTAATTTTTTATTGGATGTTTATTTTTTCATCACCTATAACCGCTTCTTCAAAAATTAAAAATGTAGAAAGAAAAGTTCTACACGCCTATTGTACTGAAGCACTATATTTATATTTATTCCATCTTTTTGATGACATATAAAAGCTTGTTTTTTAAGACTTTTATATATATACAGCCCATCTTATACTCACGCATAGCTAAATAGCAACAATCACATAAATTACGCAGTTCTTTTACACGGGCCAGGCTTCTTGTTCGAAAATCTTTTTATTTGGAATTATTTTTGTTCGGAAATCTTCTTATTCGGAAATCTTCTTGTTCGGAATTCTTGTTTTGAACGAAAAGAAAAGAAAGAACAAACAAACAAACGAAAAGAAAGAAAGAAAGAACGAACGAAACAAAACAAAACAAAACAAAGCAAAGCAAAGCAAAACAAAACAAAACAAAACGAAAACAAAACAAAACAAAACGAAACAAAACGAAAAGAAAAGAAAAGAAACGAAAAGAAAAGAAAAGAAAAGAAAAGAAAAGAAAAGAAAAGAAAAGAAAGAACGAATCGTTCGAACGAACGATCGAACGAAACGAAACGAAACGAACGAAACGAAACGAACGAACGAACGAGCGAACGAACGAACGAACGAACGAAACGAAACGAAACGAACAATGAACAACGAACAATGAACAATGAACAATGAACAACGAACGAAAAAAATTAAAATCAGAAATATTATTGATGTACATATTTAAGATTAAAAATAAATTTCCGAGCAACAAGTTTTCCGAATAAGAGAATTTTTAAATAAAAAGATTTTCGAATAAGAAGATTTACGAACAAGAGGAATTCCTAACAAAAACAATTCCGAACAAGAAGATTTTCGAACAAGAGAAGTTTCGAACAAAAACAATTCTGAATAAGAAGATTTCCGAACAAAAATACGAAACGCTTTTACACAACTCAAAACCATTATAAGAGTTATTTTGTATAAATTAAGATTAAAATGTGTCTTATATGCTACGAAGGGCTTTATCGTTTTTCAATTTTATGTGAGGCTTTCATGTACAAACTAAAATTACAAATAAAGTCTAAGATCTGGCTAGACTATAGAGCTTTAACCCAGTCTTATGAGGGCCAAATAAACACATATTTTTAAAAAATATATCTATCTCTAAACTTACACGGCTTTTTCCAACGAATAGATTTTCGCCTGAGCTATATATAGAATTAAAATTGTTGTTTAAATATAATATCTTTTTTTATAAGCTACTATATTTCTTTTTTCAGATATGTTTTCTTTATGTAATTCTTTTAAGCTCAATTTAGTGTTAATTTCTTTAAATATTTAATAGACATTATGTGTTGTACAAAGGTTTAACAAAAAATAGATGTTTCACGTGTGTGTCAAACATTTTTATTCCAGGAATAACACAAATTATTTTATATGCGCTGTTTGCAAAAAGTTTTTTATTTTCTGAATGATAACTAATATGAAACATTTTTCAAAAGCCGAATATAATGTGTTTTTCCTTTTAATTGAATTTCTAGCAAGTCTTTTGTTAATTTGTTTGCTATATATTAGAAAAAACGTTTGGAAAAATACAATTTATGTGTGAATCGAAACCGTTTGCGAATATTTTTAATTGTAAAGTTGATTTAAAAAAAGCTTTTGTATTATATTTAATTAAACAAATTAATTATCGAATAACATAGTATCTATTTCGTTATTTGTGTTTTTTTCTTAGATTACAACCGAAACATCAAAAGTTTCGGTATTGAAAATGTCGTATATATCTACGGTTGAAAAGGTTATAAAACTAAAATGTTTTTTTGTCTTGCTGTTTTTTCTTAAATAGTTTTTTTGGTATTTTTTTTGATATTTGCCCCTACTTTAAATAAGCAACTCTGGTCTTCTTCGAGCTTTTTTGATTATTCAAACGAGCAGCTACTTTTATTTTTTCTGTTTTTTCGCTGTCCATTTAAATATAAACTCGTTTTTTGATTTTTTGTGCCATTTTAAATATAAACAGCTAAAGTATTTTTTGATTCTCTGCTGTCATTTAAAAAGAGTGTTTGGTTTTTTTTGATTTTTACCTTTTTATAAAAAAGAACACTTTAGTTTTTTTCTTGCTGTTTTTTTAAATGCACATACATTTTAGTTTTTCTTGATTTTCGCGTTCTTTTAAATGAACAGCAAATGTGAAATAATTAAAAACGTGAGAAAGCTATTAGTCAAATATAATTTTTTAATAAAAAAAATGAAGCGTAAGTTAAAATCGAAAAAAACAGTGTTGCTCATAAAAAAAACTATTTTCTCACAAAAAAAAACTATTCGAGTAAATGAAAAAGTAAAAAGTCTGAGCAAACAAAAAGTATAAATGGTAGTTAGAATAGTGTATAGAAAAAGACATAGTAGAGCAAGTACTAGACAGACTGATTCTAACATTAAACTTTGAAATATACAAGTTAGACTTATTTAAAAAATGAAAAATAAAAAAATATGTCGATAGTATAAGTAAAAATGTTTAACAACTAAAAATTTTTGTGCTTTTCTTTTTTTAAAGCAAAACTTTCTACACACGAAAAATCCTTTTACAATCTGTTTATGTAAACAACGAAACCCATTTAAAACAGATTCTTCTAACCCTCGTATAGTATTAATCATATCTTAATAAATATTTGCAGTATATTTTTTTTATACGGGAAAGTAGTTTTTTTTACATGAGAAAGTGATTTTTTTATATGAGAAACACTGTATGTTATAATCGAGAATGTACTGTATATTTTTTGATCAATATTAAATATATTACATTACGACATATAATTTGAAAAGGTTTTTCTTAAAACAGACATGTTTCACAAAATTATCAAGCTCTTTTATAAATCAGAAGTTATTTTATCGAGTGAGTTTGACACTCCATATGTAGAAACACAGTCGTGTATATCCTTGCTCATGTGTCTAGACAACGATGAGCAGATCGAAATGATATTTGACAAAAAAGATTGTAAATCAGATGAGAACAAAAGAGATTTATTTATGTGGTTTGGTGTTCATTTTCCAAGTGTTAAGAAACATAGTTTAACCAATTTATCAGATAATGTGATGAAAATGCGCGTCAAAATGAAAAGACCTACTAGAAACATTTCATTATCAATTTGGCATCATCCAAGGTATCAACCAACCACTGTTAGGCTTCCTAGAAACAGAAAAATCACGAATATATTTCAGTTTTCAATGAGCCCGATCAGTGAAGGCAACTATAATAAACCGGAATCACCTTATTATCTCATTTTTTATCTTCGATCTTTGAAAAATCTAGATATAATAACAGGTGACAAACTTAGAGAATTTGTAAAAAGATTTAAAAAACTGTTAGAAATAGAAACAAACGAAAAAATTGAACTATATGGTTTTAAGTTTTATCTCACGTTTCTATTATTTAATGCAGATAAAAAACAATATGAGCGATCTGAAGTGTCGACAAACGTGTTTTCGTTTGTCTTCGGTTCAGACGGATGTACAATAAAAATAATTAAACGTCACTCTCTTTTTTTTTAGCACTAATATTAGGGGTTACTTTCTGAATATTATTGAAGCTTCTTCAAAAAAATTTACTACGACATTAGAAAGAAAATATATAAGACAACTTGAGAGTATAAACTGAAACACATAAAAAAATATATTGTTTTTAATGGGATCTCTACTTTGAGGCAAAAGATTACAGCTCTTATGTTTCAGGTCATCGCTCTTTATTATTATAATATATAACATAGCCGAAGAGTACCAAAATTTTATAATACATATATATAACATAGAAGATCAAGGATTCATATGGCTTATATTAAAAAAATATTTCTGTTTAAGACTCTCTACTGTTTTATAAACTTGCGATACATAATTGAGTTTAGACTGAAAACAAAAAAGTAACAAAAAACCTGTTTTTTATTATTTGTTCGGAATCTTTAATTTTACGTGAATGGTGTTGGCCAACGTTTCAAAATAAATAATCTTTCTTATAAAAAAACATTTGCTTAAAGGTCTTTGTGTTTTTTTTTCGTTCTTCGTTTATTAATTATGCTTTTGAACGCTGAATTATATCCGCCAGTCAAGCTAGCGAAGCTTTTTATCACGAAATGTGTCAAATGGTTTTTTAAAGCTAAGAAAGTTTGTTTTTGCGTATTTAGTATCGCATTGTATTTTAACGAGTTAAAAACACGAGATTATGTTCATTTTTTGGTGATCTTCAGCGCCCACATATTT
>SBJP01000276.1:0-19077 GCA_014805705.1 Cucumispora dikerogammari | reverse complement strand
AAAAATAATACACTAGAACAAATATACTGTCATAATAATATATAAATGTTATATGTATACACTACTAAGATACACGTATTTTATAAAAATATATTTTTTAGGTATCAAAAATTTACTAAAAACTTCAATTAAAAAAGTAAATAACTTAAATCGTAAAAAATAAAAGTAAAACATACGTTTTGGGGGAGATTGAACTAAAATTTATAAAGCTCACATAATGCGTTTTTAAATTAACTCATCTTGTCTATATTCAGATTGTAAAAATGTAAGTTTTTATTCTACGAGTTTATAAAATCTAGAAAAAAAATTTTTTTTTTGCGGTTTTTAATCTAAATGTAAATCACAAAAAATTAAAAACGTTTGACTTCAAGCGTTCTGGTAATGTTCACTAATTAGGCGATAAAATTTATAAACCCCCAGGGCCTGTCAATAATAAAGACTTAACTATTTTTGATATTAATAAAGTCTTTATAATAATTAGAAACATTTATGTAGAAAGAGCTGATTTAACAATAATATCATGTGTTTTTATTGGTTTCAAGCTTGTCGATATCGCCTTGGCTTCAAAAGGTCACGATATTTTACTTAAAAAAATTTTAAGCTATAAGTTATGTTATGAGCAGAAATTATAGGGTTTTGTTCTTATTCTCGTGTTCATAAAAAATATTTTTCTTTTATGAGATCTTCATCTTCATTCAATTAAAACTCTAAGCGTTAAAGTAAATTATTAGCTTCTTTTTACACAAGAGCGCAAATTTCAAATACTAAAAATTCTAATTTACAATTTTTTAAAACAGGTTTAAAAATTGCAACATCAAACACAACATAAGCGTGTGAAGTTTTCTTTTCAGTTAAGAAAAAATTAAAAACATGTCATCGAATGACATTTTTGTTTTTTATCAAAAGAAAGTTGGCCTAGCTTTAGAAACAATAAACGTATAAATATACTAGTTTTTTTATCGTATTTTCCACAAACCTCAATTCAAGGTGTTTTTCTATAATACTTAGAGTCTCTATTGCTAACTATAGATTCGAAAATAACTGAAATAATTGTTCGTTAGTAGCGAAAAAACTTGTAAATTTAGCAGATCTATGTCATCAGACAGAACTAATAATAGTGTGCCTTACTATTAAAAACGTTAAAGTTTTATTACAGAAAAATCGGAAGCCGATAACTTGCCAAGATAAAATTATAATTAAAACCCGCAACTCGCCCAAAAAGTATATAGTGATTTTGCAAACCCCTCTTTCCACTTAAAATTAAATAAATTGATTTTGGTAGCAGAAAGACAATTAAGACTTATATGACTATTCTTTCGAGAAACAGTATATGCTATTGTGTTTTTTTTTCATGAATGTACGCAAAAAGTCTTCTTGTTTGAACACTTATATTTATTTTTTCAACATAAAATTTTTTAAACACTTCCCTCTAAAAATTTCATATTGATTTTACAAGCTAAACCTGACTTAAACGTATGTTTAAGATAAAATTTTTACAAAATTGAAGTATATGATTGTGGAGTAAGGCTTAGGCGGCAACTCGTTCAGATATTAAAAAAAATTAATAGAAACGGCAACTCGCCCGGAATAATAAAACTTTTAATAAAAGATGTATTCGACATTGGGAGGAATTAACATAAAGAAATACATTCGACCTCTCGCAGAACGTTTTTAATATGATAAAGCGACGAACGAAAGAATGGCACGAACGGAACGAAACGAACGAATTAAACAAACCCACAACGAAACAAACGAACGAACGAAACAAACGATCGATCGATCGATCGAACGAAACAAACAAACGAACGAAACGAAACGAAACGAAACGAAACGAAACGAAACGAAACGAAACGAACGAAACAAAACGAACGAAACAAAACGAATTAAACGAACTAACGAAACAAACAAACAAACGAACTAAAGAACGAAACGAAAAAACGAACGAACGAAACGAACTAAAGAACGAAAAAACGAAAAAACGGTACAAACGAACGAAACGAAATAGAACAGAACAGAATAAAACAAAACAAAACAGAACAAAACAAAACAAAACAAACAGAACAGAACAGAACAAAACAGACGAGCGTTTTTTTTTGCTTTTTCTTATTGCATTTGTTTTTTAAACGCGACTTTTTTATAAATTATTAGTTCTATATTAAAGTTGTTGTGTTTTTCTTTAATATAATATTTAACTTAAGAAATTACTAAAAAAACATATAAATTTCTTATTATTCCGGGCGAGTTGCCGCTTATATTTATTTTTTAAATATACGGGCGAGTTAGCGGCAACTCGTTCATTTTACAAGCTAAACCCGACTGAAAGCGTATGTTTAAGATAAAATTTTTACAAAATTGAAGTATATGATTGTAGAGTAATAATCGGTCTTTTATTATTAAAGTGTAAAATTAATTTTCATTCTGATTTTATAAAAAAGTCTAGAGTAAAAAACAGTTCTATATTATTTTATAATATTAAAACGTAATAACTTTCTTAATATAAGATCGATTTTTATTCTAATTCGGCAAAAAATGCTTTATGATATATATCGAAAAACTACACCATCCTAAAGACCTTTTATTATGAAATCTTTTTTTACATAAGGCTTCTATAATAAAATTTGATTACAATTTATTTTTTATTTGAATAATATAGTCTCGATTATTACGGGCGTCGTCGTAATATTTGGTCTTATATTAATTTAAGTGATGTTTTATAGTATTTTTTTATTTTATTACAGAACTGTTTTTTACGTGGTTATTTGTCTTAAATTATATTAAGCGTGTTTTGTAATAAAAAAAGATTATGTTGTTTTTGATCTGAAGAGAAACAAAATAAACGATAAGAAGTATATTCGAACTATTAGTAAATTTACACACATTTCGTGTAAAATTTAAAAATTTTATAGAAAGAAAAAATAGATAAAAGTGGTCTTTTGTGTTTTTATTGTATAATAAAAAAGATGTTTTTTATTTAATTTTTTCGAAAAACAGCGTTATTAAACATAACTTTTCAATTTTTTTGAATTGATGCCACATTTACAGATATTTTGCATTACCTTATGTGTTTTCTTAAAAGTTAGTGTATTAAAAGCTAAGCAGAACAATTGTGTACGTTTTTTATAAATAATAGTTTTCAAAAAAGAACTCTCTCATACACATCAATAATTAGATTAAACTACCTTTTCACAATTACGGTGTAGTCACAATCGAAAGATTATTTCACATCACGCGGTGAACATATTCAGCCATATAATATTCATATGTTTTAGATGAGCGTCTCTGAGGCGTTGGTGTCGAAAATGGTGATTTAGATTTTTTAAGTTTTGATCCAGTGAATATAGCTCATAAATAACACAAGGGGAGTGCATTTTAACTATCTATCAGCAGATATTGTATAGAAAACCAACTTATAAGGATTATATACTTAATTGGTGTTTCCTAAATATAAATACCCTCTTGTTTGAGCTTTTACTGTCTTATAGGGTTTTTTTATTTAAACTTATTGTGTCCTAGTCCTATAGACGACTCTTTGTCTATCTCAGTTTCAAAGGATTTAAGAAAATTCTTTATAATTATAATATTCGCTTTAGTTTCGTTACCATTGTAGTGATAAAGAAATAACTACGACTTTTTGAGTAAAAAACTAGTATGCGTAGCATAAGCGATAATTTTTTTTTGGATAGCAAAAACCAAATCAAACTCGAAAATAAGTTTATGAAAGTAAAAAAACTTTCTTTTGATATTCACATTAGATATTGTGTTAAATATAACGTGCATATCAAGAACTGCTCTCGTATATAACTATGTACTATAAGCGTTAACGGTATCTTGAGCAAATAATTGAATATACTTGAATAAACAACATAAGATTTAATATAAGTTCAATTTCGATCAATATAAATGACACTATTCTCTAAGCTCTCTGTTATATCAGCGTCTTTTTACATATGTAATTTAGAATGCAGTGTTTTTATTAATTAATTGTTCTATATAATCTCTCATCTACAGAAAAATCTTCTTTTCACAGCACTTTACGTACAAACAATACGCCATCTAAAATTGTAAAGTTTCTTGTTTTATCTTTTTTATTTGTAAGCTTGTATAAGCTCTTGATAAATGTTCCAGTTAATAAATAAGAAATGTTATTTGATTTTCATTGTTTATTTAAGATAATTGTTAATTTAACACAGTTAAATTTAATAATTTTAATCATTACGTTTTTTAATTCTAATTTTCAAATTTCAAAAACAAAATATTGTCTTTTAAAAATAAACTGACTTGATGTATGTGTTAGTGATGTCAAATTTTGAAAAAATAATTAAATTGAAATTTTATAATGAAAATTTTATTTTTTCAAACAAAGTTCTTTTTGTTTGTTTATATCATTTCGTTTTGAAAAAAAAACTTTTTTTAAACAAAAAAAACAAACGTTTTTGCACGATTTATAGCAAAAAAAATATTCAACAGCTTTCATTTAACTTTTATATTGCTTTACTGTATTCCGTTTTTTTATAGTGATAAAAAACAAGATCGAAAAAATAATCTTTTTTGGACCAAGCGAGTTTTTTAACTATAAAACCGTGTTATATTTTGATTATCTATAGTTATAAGCTCTTGTTTTATATTCTAAGAAAGTAGGTTTATATCTTGTTTTTAAAATGAAAATTACAGGGTTTCTTATATTTTTTTTAAGTTTTAAATTCGAATAAATGTTAAATATTGTGTATATATATATAACATTTAAAAAATGTACGTTTTACAAGTAGATTACCTTGTTTTTTGTCATGCGTTTTTTAAAACAAAAAGTCGCTCATATTCGCGTATTTGTTATTAAAAAGATATTAAACTGTATATAAACAGAAAGTAGATTTTTTTGGTTACATTTAAATAGTTTGAAGCCGCCAAACACTTTTTTATTCAATTTAATACTATAAAAACACTCACAAACATGTATAAAACCTTCTGAAAAAATAAATTAAACAGATAGTATCAAGTGGACATTTATAAACAATTTTTCTGAAGTTAAAACACAAAATGATATTAAAAATGAGGTTTATTGCGCCACGAAAAAAATAAAAACTTTTTTTTAGAAAGTTTTGTCAAAAAAAATCAAATTAGCTCGCGTTAATTGAAGTTTTTCGATGTGTATTTTCAAACTTAAACACTACTCTAATACTCTTCTCGAGTCAACTTTCAAAAATTAAAAGATTGTGTTTTTTTCAATTTTCTCAGGTTTCTATTGTTATTTTATTTGAATTTCGAAAAAAAAATGTTTTGGATATTTTAAAGATACGACTAGTGTTTTCATTATAGTTTGCAATAAAAAAATATAATTACTGGATTTCCGACCAATTCAAACTGAAAACATCATTCAGAGACAAAAAAGAGAATAGCTTTACATATAAGAGATAAAAAAGTTCCTCAGTTAAAAAATTGAAGTTTTTTGATAATAAACATACATATTTTTAAAAAGTTTTAAGTCTATATATACTATATTTTTTCTCTGTTTTTTTAAACATGCTACAAAAAGTATCGTTTTTTTTTAGTGTTTTTTTATTACAGTACATATATGTATCATATTTTTTCAGTGTTTTTTTTATTACAGTACATATATGTATCATATTTTTTCAGTGTTTTTTTTATTACAGTACATATATGTATCATATTTTTAATTAAACCGAATGAAGAATTAACGTTCATTGTGTTTATCTTAACGATCGCAACTTGAATGCTCTTGCTTTCAACTTTAAATTACAATTTTTTGGTGGTCGATTCTTAAACAATGTTTTCCAAGTCTCATAAGAGCTCAAATCTTTGCACAGCAGCGACAACTTCGATGAACCGCAATAGATTCAACTGCGGCAGCCGATATATTAATAATATTTTTTAACGCTAATATAGACTATGCTGAAATCGTTGAAATAAAACACACAGTCCCTAAGAAACTCACTTAAAAAATCACAAATAAACTTGGATTTTAAGACACATAGCTTTTAATACGTTTAAATCGCAAAATTGGCAGCTCATAAATTTAACTACTGCGTTTGTGAGACAGAAATAAATCTTTAGTTCTTTTTTTCACGATAGTTTTTTAGAATATATATACAGTCAAACAAATATGAGCGTTTAACATGAAGAAAAAAAAACGTTTCGCTCAAATATATTAAAAAATACGAAAACACTACATTTATGGTTTGCTGTATTATTTATATCGGTGTTGATTTCTTTCGGAACTTAAAACACTATTAAATTTAAAGAAAAAGAACAGACTTGTTAAAGTAAAAAAAAAACATGTTTACGTAAAAATGAGTTAGTTTCTCATATATTCGTAAACACATTCGATTAACGGCTTTTATATTCAATAAATAATTCTATCTCAAACCACATGTGTTTAAAAAACAACAAATATGCTATTTACATTTAATAAACTACTTCTGAGTACTATTCGCTTAGAAAGTGCAACTCAATTGACGAAACAGCAATTTCATACAAAGAAAAATTTGGCAATTTTGTGCACAACAAAAGTAAAACAAACAACTGTGGGATTAAATTATATGCCTTGTTCTTTTTAGATTCAGAATATTGTTATCGTTTAAGGTTGTATGTTGGTAAATATATTAGCGTAGTCACGCTTATTGATGGGATAACGCATCACCAAAAACAGAACATCGTCAGATAGATCTGAATATTTTTTATACGAGTTTAAATAACGTAAACTGTTTCAATAGTGCCAACGTATATACTACAGGTATTTATCGTTTCAACCGAAAAAAGCGCTCTAAAAATTTAATTAGAAAGACTTCAAAAAAGTAAACCTAAAAACAAGGATATAAGTAAATAATAGAAAAATAAAACAATTCTTCTTGAGAATCAGAAGATTGTAGTTCTTGTATCTACGTTTGTTTTTATAGCACCAGAGAAGTACGTTAACACAGCATAAAACTAACTGCTGCCGGAGCGACTACGGAATATTGAAAAAAAAACCAACAAAGTAGGAACCATTAATGATTATAGTTTAAGTATGAGCTGCGTTGTCTTATTAGAGGAAATAATAAACCTCTATGAATGTAATAGACAAGGGTGTAGATGAACATTTAAGCTATCTCTTTATATTTTAAACGCCTTTGCTTTTAAGTCGTATATAATTTACGTTAAAAACAATCTGTGTTAAAGCCTGTGTCGCGTTTAACCTTACTTTAAGCGAATAGTTTTGCAATGAATATAAGGTTGTTGCAGCTTAAGCTGAGTTTATAAACAAAAGTTTTTTTGAGAATAATAGCCCTATAGTTAAAGCAAAAATAAATCTGATAATAAAAATGAACTGGGGCTGTTTTTTTAAAAAAGCTTGAAAAAAAGATCAAAGCGAACATAGAACTATGTGAAGAAAAAGAACACGAGATTTTGAAGCATTTCATAAAAAGTCGACAACAATTACCAGACTCGGTTGTTATTCGTGCTATAAAAACAAACTGTCAATGTAAACAAAAGTTTTTGTAAAAACTATACAGGTCATTATGTAAAAGACAAGTGCTGCGAAAAATATAATTTTGGTTTTGAAAACCATGTAGCAGATATTGTCTGTTCTTGAGAAGAAAAAAGTTTTTTTTTATAAACTGAATAACCAGTGTTTTATTATCAACTTTTTTTATTCTTATCGTTAATAATTCGCAAATTTCTGCATCATAGATTTTTCCCGTTATCTTGTTTCAGTTTTTTTTAAAACAGATATATATTTGGAAGTCTTCTATTTTTTGTGATTTTTATATTGTTTTTGTTTTTTAGTCTTATATGTTACTTAAAGAACTTAAGCTTTTCGTTTTCAATGTTCTTCTTTTTATTTTTTTTTATATATTTTGTTTCTTTTTAAAAAGTTTTTTTTCTTGATTAATAAGCTAAGACATAAAGACTTTTTCTTTATTGTTTTTATCATATAATTTATTAAAAAACTTATGGGTTTAAATTTGTATTTGCATTTGATTGCACCTAAATTTTGTGTTTGCATTTAATTATACCGGGTTTCACTAGTTATAAATAAAGGTGTTTGTATTTCTAAATATTTTTTACTTTGAATATATATAAAACTGTAAATAAGTTGCTATTTTTACATCAACAAATTCCAATTTAAAGATAAAAATTTTTTTACATCAACAAATTCCAATTTGAATATAAAAAATTTTACATCAACAAATTCCAATTTGAATATAGAAAATTTTACATCAACAAATTCCAATTTGAATATAAAAAATTTTACATTTATGTTTTAAGTTTTTTTGTGTAAAAAATAATAGTTTTTTTTAAGTGTACACATCTTTATGTGAAAAATAATATAATATAAAAAATGAAAAAAAGAAGACAAAAAAACATAAAAATTTAAAAAAGTTTTTCTTTTATAAAAACCATATAAATTTCATGAATAATAAATATTTATGAACAGAAGATTTAAAGATATATCTTAAGAAAAAAACAACAAATCTATTAAATAAAAAGAAATGAATCATTTATTTTATTTCAAACAAGTAAGCTCATCATCATCGTCACTACTCATATAAAAATTGTATATTTCAACTATGGATTCAGAAAGTTTGATGACGTATTTACAGATCGATAAATAAACAGCCTTTATTTCTTTGTGTGTTTCATTTTCCGGATCAGATATTGTTAGTTTTTCCTTGTCTTGTATAAGCGCCGCATGCGATTTATGAATATTTACAATAACCCGTTTCATTTCTCCAATATCGAAATTTTCTCGTTTTACTTTATTTAACGAAGTCATTAGATTATAAAGTTTATCATATATTTCCTTTATGTAACCGGGAGTATCATTACTGTTTCTTATATTTTTATAGCTATCTTCCCTCAAAATTCTATGTAATGTTTTAGCAACTGCTTTTTGACTTTTACCCCTCACTTTTTTTATGTGTTCTTGGTTGATTTCTTTACTGTCAGAACATTTCGTGTTTTCAGAATTCATGTTTACACTTGTTTGGTGACTGAATTTTATACACATTATTCTAGTAAAATAATTTTTTTTATAAGAAAAGCCCAAGGGTTCTTCAGGATTAAGTGTAAGTTTTGGAACAATATCTGTTATTTTATAACTCGCTTTTATGTCTTTTATAACAAGAGTTATTTTGACATCATGAAGAAACGAGTTGTCTTTCTGCCTTAGAACTACACTATCTTGTTTGATATTGTCTATATAATCATTGCCTATCGGGAAAAAAAACGCCGGTATAGACTTGAACGTTAGCTCCACCTTTACATCCGAATTTATTGAAAAATACGGCGTTAAAGTACGAAAGTTCAACAAGAAATTTGACTTTATTACTGCCTTTTTAAAACCCTTGATAAACTCAGATGTAGTATTATCAAAAACATATCGAATATAATAATCTCTTTGAGGCCATCTACAAAGTGAAATTTCACTATCATCTCCGGGATCAGGTCTAAATACATGCTTTATCTTAGAGCTGTTGTTTTTTGTAAAAAATTGTATCGGGTTTACAAGTAACGAGAGCAGAGGTGGATTGCTTCCAGAGGTGGGTACGGCGAGAGTTCCACCCGAAAAGCTGTCAGTATTGCATAAAACACTTGTATCGCTCTGTGTATTAGTATTGCTGTTTTGATCAGTAACATGTCTTGTAGCAGCGCCAGAAGCATGTGTTTCACTTTTATGTTTTGTAAATAAATTTTGTGTATCCGGTGCCTCAGTATATCTTTTATTTAATAAAACTTTTTGGCTTATTTCAGAGAGACTATCTTTTTTTTCTGCTTCTGTTTTCTTCCTCTTACTTGTAATAAAATCATTATTCTCAGCTTGACCAGCTCTCTTTTTATTATTATTAACTTGTACGTGTCCTATGTTTGTTTTAATTGAAGATTTGTTAACATCAGATAGCTGCTCATTATATGTTATACCATTTGATTCATTTGTAAAAATTTCAGGTTCTGATAATATTAAACCAGCTAAACCTACTGAAGCCTCGCGTTTATGTTTATTATTTAAAGTAAAATACAATTCTTGGTAATCTAATGAACGATCAGATGTTGAAGAAGAGCTCTGTTCCTTGTCTTCACAACTACTTGTTTTATTTCTAGGCTGCCTTTGTGGATTTTGATACGAACTACTAGCATTATCAAATCTAAAAGACGCTATGGGACTGCTAACTTCTATACAATTCGATACTGGACCTTTTTTTGGTTGCTGTTCAATATTGTTTTTAACTCTTGATGAGTTTGCAAGTAAAAGTAAAGTTTCCGCAGCGACACGTTTTTCACTGTCTTCTATATTTGATTGACTGGGTAAAATACGCACTTGAGTACCATGTAAACTATTATCGGAAAATTTTTCGGGTTTTTTTTGCAATTTTATATCTTCGTTTTTTTTATTAATCGAACAAGACAATTCTTTTTTATCTGAAGTATGTTTTATACGTCGCTTTCTACTTACTTGATCGCACTGTATATGTATGCTGTGTATAGTCAACATTTGTGTATTGAAGAAACGTCTGAAGATTGTGTTGTTAAAGAAAAAGAATATTGAAAACATGATTTCGTTTTTCTTCTAAAATCTTTTGATAAATAATATTTTTAGAAAATATTGAAAAAAAAAACAAAAATAATTAAGAAAACGTAGAAGCTCGGAAATGTTTTTTGCTGAAAAAAAAATTGTTTACATGAGCATCAAAACAGACGTGATGCGAAATATTTGTTTTTTTTGAGAAAATATTCTTTAAAAAGAAAAATTTCTGTCCAAGCAGAACTGATAAGCAACATTTCACATAGACTACGAAAACGCCGACACAGTTGTTGTTACCTTCAATATATAAGTAAATACATAACAGACTGTTAAAATCTAAAGGTTTTCATTTTAACCGTTTTCGGTAAAATTAAAGAAATAAGCAAGTTTGTTGTTTTTTTTGTAATAAGTTCTATTTTTTATCTCTTTATTATATTTGAATATATACTTAAAAAAGTATAGAGATATAAACAGTAAGTAAATAAAATCTTTGTATTAATATAAACCAAAAATGTTTTTTTTGAATATAAATTTATAACAAGAGTTTTTTCGGTGATTATTTATGGCTCGAGTCTGAGCTATATAAATATCTCAAAGCTATATATTTTAAGCGTATGCAGAAGTACTCAAATTGAGTTTTGTTTTATTTCTGTCTAAGATTTCATGTATAAATTTTATCGCACAAAATTCTGATAAAAATTGAAATATTATAAAAAAAGAAAAATAGCACAAAAATACCTTACGATAAAACGTATTCAAAAAATTTTCAAATTCTCTCCCAGTTTCAAACTCTTCTGTAATCTCTATTTCAGCAATACAATGCCGATTAGTTTCCATGTGGTTCTTTTTAAATATTTTAGGTATGTTTTATTGTAAAGTATCTTGTGCTATTTTTCGAATAAAAAACTTTTTTGTGCTATTTTCGAATAAACGAATGTTTTTGTGCTCTTTTTTTCAGAAAGCCAATATATAAAAACATAAAAAACCCGTTTGTCTTGTGTTTTTTTTGTCGGAATATTTATGATATTAAAAAACAAGTTATATAAAATTTATACTTAAAAAGAAGCTTTTTCAGCCGTTATCAAAACATTTTATTGTTGATGTTTATAAGAAAGGCCCGTTTGAAAAAAAACACTGTTTTATCATAAGATAAAAAACATGTCTTTTAGAAACAGTAGTCGATTAACTCTTATAAATTACAGATATTGTTAATTTAGAATTTTAAAATATCCGATGACTAAAGAAACAATATATCTCAGTAGTTAAAACAAACACCTGAACTAAAAATTTTATGTTTTTTATAAAAAGACTAACACTTATATTATACAGTTCTTCTCTGGCTAAACTAATAGAGCAAAATCGCACTATATTTTAATTAAGTAAAAACATAAACATTATATGTTAATTTTTATCTTTCCCTCTTTAAAACGCCGTAAACAATCGTAATATTCTCATTATGTACCCGATACTGAACGAAAACGAACTAAAAATTTGATTTGATGAGAAAACAAACATTTGAAAAAATGATCAAACGAGTGCAGAATGGCTTATGCGCATAAGACGCAATGACTATAAATAAAGAAGGTGTATACATATCAATTGTTGATTAAAAAAATCAAAGGTTACTTTTAGAGTTGATTTTTACTTAAATATTTTTGAATATTTAGATTATAATAGACACTCTCTAATTAAAATTATAGTAGAGAAGGAGAGTATAAGTATAAGTGCCGGAAGCCTGACAATTGAATAATAGCCTGGTTTATCTTATCCCCTTCCCCTTTTTATAGTCTTAATTAGAAAAAATTTTATTATACTCTAATTAGACAAAAAAATTAAGTAAATACTGACCTAAAATATTTTTAATTATTTTCTATGTTCAATCTGTTATTTTTATAACCACTGTTGCTTCGTTAGCCCCAAAAACCTTCGTAAACCTTTTTGGTTGTTTTTTTAGGCTGATTATATTTTCATTGAATTCAGTAGTTCGTTTATTTGGTTAGCTTTGTGGGCATATAAAGTACACTAATACGCGTATTTGAAGTGTTTAAGATCGACAATTTAAGAAATTGCTATTTAGTGTTCTGGTTTTTACTTAGATGAGTTTTCTTTATTTGAATTATGATGAAACTGCTTTAGTTAACATTATAATGAAAAAGAGTTATTCTAGACAAATAATGACACTCGTATATTACAAAAAACACAGATTTCTAAAAAAACATGTTTTTTATTTTAATTGAATAAATAAGAAAAGTAACTATGTTTTTAATAAATTAACAGAAAACTTTTTTATAAAATCGTAAATTACAATTATATTTAATGTAATCGACTTCTACGTAAGCTGTGAAAGACTTGTTTCACTTAAAAATAGAAAAATTTCAAGAAAGCCAGGCGCTGTTTTTTGAATCAAATCAATTGCAGTGCTACTAAATATTTATAATGTTAAGACATCAGAAGAAGAATATTATAAAAAAAACATTTTGGAAAGAATAAAAAAAAATAACAAACGAGAGAAAAAAAATAAAATAAAACAGAAGAATAATAACATGAAAAATCCAGTTTTAAATGTCTTTAAAACACTCTTGTTAAAATTAAAATTCTCAATACCCATTAGATTCATTATATGACCAAAACTCCAATCTTCATTTAAAAAGCTAATGAGAGCATAAAAACTGTATGAATTTCTACTCGGGTAAACAATTAGCTCTAATATAACTCAATTGTTCTGTTCTTTAGTATAATATTGTTTAATTATCTATAATCCTATTATTTTAACGCGCATAATGCTGTTTCAAATTTTATTAATTTAAAAGCGCGGCCTTATTCTCTCTTTTTTTTAAACAAACAATAGAAGATTTATCTTATGTTTTAGATAATTTCCATTTAGTATATTTTGTTTATTTTAAATGTAGTGAGATCTGATATTCTCTTAAAAAACTAGTTGTTTTCAAACGTTTTTTTTTAGTTAGGTTTTATAATATTAAACTGTATCATCATAAACGCTTAATCCTATGGTGAATACAGTTCACTGCTACAAATCATTTATAGGAAACAACAGTTATGAAATATCGTAATTCATGATTTTTGTTAGTATAAAATTTTTCTTGTGAAGTATAATCTATGAAAACAAAGAAGCACTTACTGTCTATTAAACGTAGTAAGAAGTAAAAATAAAAATTTTTTAAAGATGTTTAAAGCGTTTTAATCTATTATCTAAGCTGACTTATCTATGTATGATGAAGCCAGATTTTCAATATAATCTCCCTAGAGTGTCACGCGTGTGATAATATGTCTCTTGAAGACACCATAATAAAAAAACGTTTACGTTATAACATATAAATATATTAAAATAACGAAATTAGTTGGATATTGCGTCAGTAAAACTCTACAAATGTTAAAATAAAAAAATTTTTTCTATTTTTTTTTTCTTGTTGAATATTCTATTACATATAACTGTCATTTAAAAACCAGTGTTTTTATACGACAATTATTTTTTTAAAAAATTTTAGCAAAAATTTTTTTTAAAAAACTCGTCTTATATAATTAATATGTAAACACTTGAGTCAATTAGCAGGTTGTAAACTTTTAATAAACAGACTCTAAAAAATTTAAATCTTTTAAAAATTTTATAATATAACTCTTATTTTTTAAGTTTATATGCACCTGGTTTGATATATCTTCGTACGTTTATAGTAAAAAAAAGTTTAAAATAAATTTTGTAGTCTTTAATATATATATATATGTAATGTTTATTAGTGTTGTAATTGATAGAATCTTTGTATTAGTTGATGATTCACTCTAGTTTTATATTTAGAATCATTCTTTCGCTTTTACTTAAACTTCTAAAAGATTACAAAAAGTTTTATCTTCTAATATTTATCGCATTTGAAAACCCTAAAATATTTTGTTAAATAGCTTTTAAAAAAATGTCTATTATCTGCGGCTGTAATTTTTTAGTGCTTTTATTCATTTTTTTTCTAAATTTATATAAAACACGATTATATTCCTTTAAATAAAAAACCTGGCATTCGTTTAAATGGTGATATTGTTCGTCTGTTCTCTAAATTATATTAGATAAAAACACATTTTTCACTGAAATACACAACAAGAGGGAGTTTTTTTTAATTTCCAAATCAATACTCGCGCTTTCGTTATATAGTATATTTTCGTTGATACAAGTGATCTTTTTTTCTTCTATGAATCTCTCAAACATATATCACTTACACATGTAATGTATTTCATACAGCGGTAAAAATAGCCTTTTCTCATTCGAAGATACGCGTGTATTTTATAATCAATAAACATGTTTAACTAAAAATTTTTTGTAAAAAAAACGTTTGTTACGTTTTACAAGAATGCTTTTATCAATAAAACAAATTAGCACATGAATATAAAAGATAAGCTGATTAAAGGCAACAAAGGAAATGAAGATCTGAGAATCAATGATTATTTCTATAACCTTAAAAAAACACGCTAATAAAAATATATTGATATACAATAAAAGAGTTTTTTTTATTTTTGTTTACAAATGAAATATACAGTTATTAGGAAAAACGGGCTTCAATCACGTTTTTAATTTAAGAAAATTTAACAATACAATATTTTATAAAAAAAATAAAAGTCGGTTCTTAATTAAGCGAAAAAAACAACTGGTCTTATTATTAATACGCGTTTCTGGGTTTTCTCAATTCTATCATTTAATTACGCGAGAGCAGAAGATTGGTTTTTGAGTTATAAGATAAATCAAGCCATAAATAATCAAACAATTATGACACTATTCGAGAGACTTGTGTTAATAAGAATTTTGCGCTGTTTTTATCTTTCGCTAACAAAATCAATACTGAAAACCGTATAATAATTTTGATCATTAAAGATAATATAAATCTAGTACTTATACCTTTCCCTCTGCAATAATCCTAATTAAAAAAAGTTACACTATATTTTATTAAGTCAAAGTATTTAATTAAAAAATAGAACATTATATAATAATTTTCAGATTTTTACTTTAAAACGGTCTAAACAGAGGCATCGATGTCACTTCTACATTTGAAAGCGAACTAACAAACGAATTTAATAAAAAAAAATTTTTTAGAAAAATGAACAAACGTGTCTATACGTCGTTTTTGCAGCTTGCGGCGCAACGGTAATAAATAAAAAAAAAAAAGAGTTTGAATATTAGTTGCTAATTAAAAAAAGATTTTCTTGTGTTTTTAGTTAGTTTCGGTTTAAATAGTTTTGCTAAATACTTTATAATAAAAAATTCTTTAGTTAAGATTTTAGGGTGTGTGAGGAAGGAGAGTGTATAGGTGCTATAAATCTTTCTATTTAATGGGATTGGTTTTTCGATGAAATTTTTAATAGAGTCCGAAAACTTCGATTATTCTTTTGCAGCACATCGTTTTATGAAAGGAAAAATATTACTATTCTTCATTGTTTCATTACAAAACAAACGAAACGACTTACAGCACTGTTTTTTATTTTTTTGTTTGAGATGATTGTTGTATGTTTATCTGAAAACATTATTGTTTATTCGAACAGGCATTATATAATTTAATCAAACAGTGTGTTGTGAAGCGAATTGTGTGCTGCTTGTTTTATTTGAATCAGTTTGTTTAAAACGTTTCTAATCGTTAAATTTAACTCGTCATTATAAGAATTATTGTTTGTTTCGTATAAATGTAAAAAAGTTCTTTGTTTTAATTTTTACAAATCCGAATAGAGTTTTCGAAATCAAAAAAAATCTAAGTGAATATTTCGTCTCTAAGAACCGAAGAAAGGGTTATTGTTTTAACCGAGTCATTAGGAATTATATGAAAAAAGACACCGTTACAAACAAAATTTTTATTTTTTAGATGTGTGTGATTGCTTGTTGAGAGATATTTTTAAAACGTCGAAAGATATATTATGAGTTATCATTGTTATCTCAACAACTGAGTTGACACAAATCAATATTCATTCCGAGCGACAGGTTTGGCGATTGTAAAGGAACAGACATTAGTTGGAAACTATTTATCTGTTTTTTTGTATTCTTCTTTTTTATCAGAAGTCTGTTTTCAGAATTCAAAGCTCAAAGCAAAGTTCTTAGAATGCAGTGTATATTCGAACTTAAACTATTTAAAAATCATTGTCGTGTTTTATAATGCTCTGTTTAATTATGTCTTTCTCTTTTCGTGCTTTTGTGTTTTTTTTCTGTTTTTGTTTTTAAGTTCGTGTTGTTTCTCTTGTATAAATAAAAATATTATAAGACAGCCGGTGTTTAATTTTATAATGTTTTCATACATTAAACCGCGATATGTTGCTTTTTATGACAAATATGTTGCTTACGTGTTTTATCAGCCCGTGCTAAACAAGACTGTGTTAATTTTTGAGCAAGAAAGCGATTGGTCAAAACTTACTTAAAGTCGACCGTTTTAATTTAAAAGAATTTAAAAAAAAGCGTTGAAAATCTTTAAAATGCAGCAAAATCAGATGAAAAGTGATAAACCCAACTAGCAAAAATATATATTTAACAATGGTATCGGGTCAAATAGAAGCACAACTTAGAGATGTTTAGATATAAAAAGTGAAAGAACTGTCTCCATAAACAATTAACAACATTTTCATTCTTGAAAATAAACGCAAACTATTAAAATAACCATACAAAAACACATGAAATAAAGAAAATAGCAACAATAAATAAAGATTTTGTCAAGAACAAGAGCCACAATCTGCATATTGTGACAGATGTGACAAAGAACTTGAATAGTATCGACATTTCACAAACACAGTTTTTAAAAGTCAAGTGATGCTTGTAGAAAAATAAAAAACGAAATATACAGTAACTTCGATACAAAAACAAACGGCTTTTAGACACATTAAAATACAATTCAACAATGACATTGTTTTTACAGCTCGACAAAGGCGTGAATACTATAAACAGGTTTGTTTGTTTTGCAGAGAAAAATTTAAAGCTTTTAACCAGCAATAAACTGTTCTGTTTGTAGGAGTTTTTTGCTCTCGAGCTAAAAAATTCTCGCAGTGCGTAACAATTGACTTCTACATGTTTAGAAATTTTTTTTCTTTGCCACTTATATTTATACTTTGCAAAATAAAAGACCTTTGCATCGAAGTATTCATCAAGATCAAATTGACTATATCAACTATGTTTTTAAAAAAATTTTATCTGTTTTTATAAAAAATTGATAAATGCTTTAGGTAGTGTATTTGTTAACTTTAATTTTTTTTGTTGTTCTTTTTACTTAAGTCAAATAATCTAAAAGAAAGTAATAGATATTAGACGACTACAAAATAAAAAAGCAATTCAAAAGATAATGAAACAACTCGAAAAATATTGAAATTTATTTATGTGTCAATAGACAATATCGATCGAGAGATTTCAAATTTACAAGAGTTGTTTGAACAACTTACTAAAATAAACTATACATCACAGCGGTATATTTTAAGACCGGTTTTATCGACTTTAATATGTAAAAACGTAATATACTAATGGTAATTTTGGAATTGCAAATCTAGAATAAGAAAAACAACATACTGCTAAACATTATTCGCCTATAAGCAGACCATCGTGACGAGGACTTGATTAAAATGCGCAATTACACAACTGGATTTTAGCAAAATTTATTGATGTGTTGAAAATATAAAAAGAAAATGTTTGGGCAAATTTGATGCGTTTCGCAAAAAATAGTTTAAGTGAGAAAAGTTTTAAAAAAAAGAAGACGTTACAACAAATGGACATTAACTATCATTATTTTGAGAGAAGAAAAGTTTTTAAAACTTAAATGAAATTAAAAAATGCAATTTGAAATTAAAAATAAAAAAAATTTTGTTTTTTAGTCTAAAAGGATTATGTTTAAACAAGTCAAAACTGAGTCCAATTTTAAACCGACCGATAACCTATTTTTTTTATACACTAAACTTCGGTATGTTATTTTTAGGGGATACATGTTTTTTTACGTGTTTTACCGTATCTATATTTTTTCGGTTTAGTGATGATGTGTATTTTTTTGAATCAGTTTTTATATCGTTGGGATATCAATTATAAGCATTTAAAATATTGACTTGAGTTTCTTTTACTTAGTTATTTTTAGTTTCAAGATATGTGCTACTTTTTTGAGTTTAAAAAATTTTGTTTTTTTAAATCTTCGGGTCTATTCTCATTTTTTCATCTAATTACAGTCCGGCTCTGTTTTTGCGAACTCGTTTGTTGAGAGAGGGTTTTAAATTTTTGAAATGATAATGATGTGGGAAATGTTTCTTTTGGCAAAAACTTCTTCTTAAAATAAAAAGTAAATGTTTTTAAAAATCGAAGTCTTATTGTTTTTTCGAGTAGTTACTGAATAAAAATAAAAATGGTCTTTTAAAAACATACCCTAGAAAACTTAAAAAACATAGATTTTTTTTTACTTTTTATTTAAATTGTTTGTTTATTCATAGTTTCTCATTATTTTTTCTATACTCAAAGCCTTTTACACGACACCGAAAATATTATATGTAGGAATGATATAGATAACGTTACTCTAATTAACCACCCCCTGGTTTATGTGGACTATATAATAAAAAGA
>SBJP01000275.1:0-19093 GCA_014805705.1 Cucumispora dikerogammari | reverse complement strand
AACTAACGAACTAACTAACGAACTAACTAACTAACGAACTAACGAACTAACTAACTAACGAACTAACTAACGAACTAACTAACTAACGAACTAACTAACGAACTAACGAACTAACGAACTAACTAACTAACTAACTAACTAATAACTAACTAACTAACTAACGAACGAACGAACGAACGAACGAACTAACGAACGAACTAACTAACTAAGTAACTAAGTAACTAACGAACTTACGAACAATCTAACGAACAAACCGACTAAGTAACTAACGAACTTAATAAGTAACATGCGAACTAACTAACGAATTACATACGAACCAACTAACTTACCAACTAACTAACGAACTTACGAACGATCTAACGAACGGACTAACTATAGAACTAACTATCGAACAAACTTGCGAACAAACAGACGAACAAACTAACTAACTATTCAACGAACAAACAAACATATCTACAAATAAACGAAGACGAAGAATTAACAAAAACGAACGAATAAACATATTCGAAGAATAAACTAAAACGAACGAATAAATGAAAACGAAAAATAAATGAAAACGAAAAATAAATGAAAATAAAGAATAAATGAAAATGAAGAATAAACGAAAACAACAAAAACGAAAACAACGAATAACTAAAACAACGATTAAGTAAAACAACGAATAACTAAAACAACGAATAACTAAAACAACGAATAACTAAAACAACGAATAACTAAAACAACGATTAACTAAAACAACGATTAACTAAAACAACGATTAACTAAAACAACGATTAACTAAAACAACTAATAAATAAACGACGAATAACTAAAACTATGAATAACTAAAACTATGAATAACTAAAACAAATGAACATACGAACGAAAAAACGAATGATTATACAAACGAAAACGAATAAATATACAAACGAAAACGAATAATTATACAAACGAAAACGAATAATTATACAAACGAAAACGAATAATTATACAGATGAAAACGAATGACTATACAAACGAAAACGAATAAACGAACAAACGAAAACGAATGACTATACAAACGAAAACAAATAAACGAATAAACGAACAAACGAAAACGAACAAACAATTGAAATGTATAGAATCGAACTAAAAAATTGGAATGTCAAGAAAAAATTATAAAAAAGAAAAGCATTTGAGAAAAGTTGTTGAAAACTATAGATTTTTTACTCAATCAAAGTTTTTTGATGCAAATAATCACGTTTACAAGTGGACATTTGATATTAATTAAATTTTTTAATATATTAATTTTTTTCGTACAAATTCTTGCTGAAAAACGCTCTTAGTTTTTTTGAACAAGTTTTGCGTCTTTTCAATCATGTCGAAGAACGCTCATCGAAAAAATTGCGCTTTTTTTTTAATTTACGGGAGGGGGAGGACAATAAAAGTCTGAATCTCATTAAAACTGAGTGTGTGATTGATTACAGAAATTGATTATCTGATAATGTGACTTATTTTTAATATGCTGGACTGTATTTTTTATTGTGAATAAATGAATTTTAACCAAATATAAAATATTTTTGATTAAATGAAAATGATATATTTATTATTACGGAAAAAACCCATGTCTTTATTCAATTCTTTGTTTATCTATCAAGTCAGCAAAATGATTATTTTTAGCATTAACCCATTCATTTTATATTATTTAGTAGACAATTGCCCGCAAGAAGAAAAATCGACTACTATGAACAATCATATAAAAAGAAATTTAAGTAATTATTCAAATCAAAATCCTCCTATTCAAGAAGAATCCGTGTGTAAACACGCGGGGTATCAACTCAGTCAAGATATTGAAAGACCGGTTGATTTTATGTGTTATGGAAAAAGAAAAACATATGATTTAAAATATCCCTCTCAGCTTGGAAACAATCACCCAATAGACCAATATTCACAATTTCACGCAACATACACAGATGATCAACAAAAACGACCTCTTTTTCAATACTCGTATGAAATATCCAACACAGACTCAAATATAGCACAGGGACAAAGTCCAAATCCAATCACAGTTAACCCTGCCCTTACATCGAATAGCGAAGATTTATATAACATTTCTTACGAACATAGCACCAATATGCTCCCATATAATTTAAAACGTTGCGATACAGCTGAACGTTCTAACATCTTAAATAAAAAAATGAAATTGTGTCTAGAAAATCAACCTTGTGTTTTTGAAAGTCGTTTTGAATCTGATTTAGTTCAACAACGCGAAAAGGGAAAAGGCGAGTCTGTACTCACGCCTGAAACTCATATATCGGCTGGAAATATCGGGAATTCTCTGGGAGATTTGCTTCAAAGTAAATCTCGTGTTAATTGGAAGAAATATTCATCGAATATAGACAAGGATATGGGTATCGAAAAAAAAGAACAAAAAGAATCTAACATAGAACATCATGTTATTGACCAAATTAAGGAGAGCTCTTATTTAAAAAAGAATTACTCTTTATCTGCTATTCATCATCAGACTAACGAAAAAAATGATAACAAAAAAGACTTGCCTGTGAACACGAGAACCGAATCAGGCTCTAGAACACAAGTAACGACTAGGAGATATTCTGATGAACTATTTTCTTCAGATATTACATCAGAGATGTATTCTTTTTCAATAGAAGGCAATCCTTTAATTTGTTCACTGATAACTGGGGAGACGCGTGTTGTCTTTTATAATCCACGTATGTTATTTATCAAAAATGTTCTTAGTGTTCTCGATGCTCAAAGTTTGAAAGAAAGCCCGTACTGTTGTCCTTATTTTACAGTTTTCAATTTAGTTTTTAACGCTAACAATTTTTGTAATATCGAAATTGTTTTTAATAATATTCCCTATTTTTTAAGTTTTCCGATTTTATATAATCAACAGGGTTATGTAATTCAAAGCTACAGCGGCCAGGTAGAAAACAACTCTTTTTATAGAAAAATCAAACTTGTTATTAAAGGTTATATGTCCCCAACTACACCGATTATCGAAATATTGCCTCCACTCAGATTAAACATCGAGTCGAAGTTTTTTGCTGTTTCGTACACAGAAAGAATCAAAAGATGGTGCTTTGGTTCATTTATCATTTTAGGCTCTAATTTCTCAAACGAAAGACTAAATAACGATGGTCAACCGAGTGACGATAACACTAGTAAGGCAAAAAAAAAAATTGTTAAAATAAGAAATTTTTTGCCTTATTTGCATATAACAAGAAATAATGTAATACACCACATGACATTAAACTTTAATAGTTCGATCGATATCATAAATCGCTTAGAGAGACTAGAAGAACATATACGAACAATGGATAGCTGGGATGTCTTTGCAAGTGGATTAAAAACTGGTATACAAAATATTATTCTTTTCTATAAAGATTTCGTTTTTGATGGAGACCGGCTTTTGAAACTAAACGGAGAAAAAGATTTCGAAAAATGTTTATTTGCTGCATATGATAAAGTATATGTCAATTTAAAAAAGCTAGTAAATTCGATAATTGATTCATATAATACTTATTTACGAACACGTACAGACGAACATTTTGATTATTTTTTATAAAAAAAAATTTTTAAACATTTCATAAAAACAATATTTTTACTGTTAATTTTGTTTTGTCATTGCAAATAGAAAATTAACTATATATTCGGAGTTTTTTTTGTCTGTCTATTAAATCTTAAGAATTTCGAAATTTAAAAAAAAGTTTTTCGTTAATTTTACACTGAAGAAACAAGGTTTTTTAATAAATTAAGCTTTTAAAATGTTTTTTAAATTGTTTTTTTAATCTTCTTTAAGTAGTTTTTATATTTTTTAAAAAAATTTTTTGAAAAAAAACGTTCAACAATTAAAAAAACTTTCTAGCTAAAGAAACACTTTGTATATAATAATAATAAAAGCAAAAGTAACAAAAATAATAATAAAAACATCGAGTCTCAATATACTTTTATAAAAGTTAACTGTTACAAACAATAATAATTGAAGTTTGTTTCTTTTCTATTATTTGTACGTTTTTTATTTAAGATATAAGTATCATATTTCTTCAAAAAATCTTCTTGTCTATTCATGTCGAGCAAAAAAAAAGAACAGAGTAAGTTTAAAACAAAATCTAAGATTGTTGGAATTATGCTAGAAAGCAATAAAAAAAGGTGTAGCAAAACTTACGTATAGTTTCTCACAGATATAATACACTTCCCACTACTATAATGGAAATCGATAAAGCAAAAGAAAATATTTATTAACCAAGCCCGAAATAATATATTAGACCAGACAAGGTTCTTACTACAAAACTAATAGCGCTAAACGACTAAGGAAGTATTTAAATGTTTTACAAAACTTCGATATAATAATATACCTGTTACAAATATAATCTTTGATTGTTTTGAGTAAAACATGGTCTGAAGAATATCAGTACGAGTTTTAAGACACCTTCATGTTAGATAAATAAATTCATTTTTTTTAATAACTTTTATTTGAAAAAAACGGGAAAAAAACTTAGCGGCTTTATTGAGATTGAATCTATTTAACAGATTTTCAAAAGCTATAAGTGAGTAACAAAAGTAAAATATTGATAGATGATGAAACAGTGCTAATAAACAAATGTTTACTTAATTCATATCTATAATCTAATAACAATTACAATATAGGTGATAAGCTTGTTTGGAAAATGGCTCTTCCGTTTTTTACTGAGTTTTTTTCTTTGAATATCACTGTATTATTAATCATGAATAAAAAAGATAATTTGATTAAAACCAACATAGAAAAAAAAAGCGAGATTTAAAGATTATTTTTAAACTTTAAAAAAACACGCAAAGATAAAAAACATTGGAGATGAAAAAAATATTTGATATTTTGTTTTTGTTTATCGATGAGAAGTATATTTATTTAGAAAAAAAACAAAACATAATCATAATATTTTTAGCAAAAAACTTAACAATACAATATTTTCTGTAGGTTAAAAAAAAAGTCTAAATTGAGCAAAGGTTTATACAAGATCTTACCTTTTTTTCGCAGGCGTAGAGTTCTAAAATTTATCATAAAATTGATTATGTAATGAAAGTACAGTTTTTGAGTTTAGAAACAAAACAAAATTTAAATATACAAACGTTTATGTCGTTTTTCAGAATATATGTGTTAGATAAAATGATTCTAAACTTTTATTTTTTGATTGTAAAATAAATATTAATGACAGTGTGATATTTTTAGCACAGATAAAACATAAAATATTTATCTTTAAATAACAATTGGTTTTACGATGAAACTTTTAAGATAGCAGCGAAAAACTGTTATTAGCTTTTTAAATTCAGTGTTTTTTAAAAGAAAGTTTATTACTGCTTTCAACCGTTTTATAAAAAAAGAAACGAAGCAAAACACAAGTCTGTTTTTAGAATTTTTTGAGAGATATATTGTGAATTTAAACCTGCAAATATAATTATCGGTTTTGTACAGGGGCTGTAAAATTGAAGCAAAGAACGTGTTAGTGGGCGAAAATATTAAGTTGACTATTTTATTTAAATAAAATTGCATAAAAAAGAGCTCAAAGTTGGGTTTGTTTGTCATTATAAAAACTATTATTCATTTGTTATAAGTGGAAAAATTTTTTTATCTTAGCTCTTATAGATATTAATATGTTTTTTGAAGTCAAAAAGAGATACGTGAATATCTCATCGCTCGAAAAGAAAAAAAAGAGATTGTTGTTTGAGACTAATTCGTTAACTACAGTGAGCCGACTAATAACTTTATTATTTGGGAAAAATAAAATTGTAAAAAACATTGAAGATAAAAAAATATAAGAAGAAAAAGGCTTCGGATCATATAAATACCGATAAAAACAAGAGATTTAATAAGACTATCAAACTTTATTAAAACAAATATGCGTTTTTTTGTCCGCGGGGTTTTCTTTTTTTAGTATGTTTTTCAGTTAATCAGACAGTCGAATATTGGTTCTGATATATATTCGCTTAAGAAAAATAGGCTTTAATATTATTAAGCGGTTTTAGTGTTTGTTTGTTGTAATATTATAAAATGCAGCGTAAATTAATATCACGATATACAAAAATTGTTTCTGTTTTATTTGAACACCCTATATTCTTTTTTATTAATTATGAGATGCTCATTTTGCAAGTTTTTTTACGTTTTTACGTGGTTTTAATTTAAGAATTTCAACTTCATCTACTAGATCAGTAATATTAAGATATTAACATAAATTGCTATAATAATTGAAGACAAAAATCAACATGATCACTCGTTTTATTTTTATAAAATTCGGTTTTGTTTCAACGAGCTTTGAGAGTCTCTGGGGTCACATGTATTCATTCATCTGATATAAAACAATTGGTTTTTTTAGACTAAACTATTTATAAAGAGTTTCTGTATTCATGCCAGAAGAGATTTTTGAAACTACATAGACAACTGATAATTAAAACACTTAAACTTAAAGTTTTTGATTAACCCAGCAACCAATAGTTGTAATTTCGACGAAGAATTGTTTGAAAAAAAACATCTTTTAATATTAAAGTAAGTAAAACTAGGCTTATTTTCAAAGAAGTTATATATAAACATGAATATTTTTTAACACTATTTTTAAATGTTCAATTAAAGCTTCAAACAAGCTATTAATTTTTACAACAGCTATTTATTTTTTTTGATTATTACGATAACTACAAAAACCGCAAAAGTTAAAGTTTTTAAACAATCTAGACTATTTAAACTTTTCAACTACAAAAGGTTTTAGTTTTTCAGCATCTTCTCTGTTGCAACACAGTAAAATAGTGTTGTAGTTCTTGGCTTTTTTTATAGTATTTCTTGCTATTGAAACTAAGCTTTTAGAAAAGAACAGTCGATAAAACAGTCGTGTTTCGTCACAATCAAACACACTACAAACTTAGTAAAGCGAAAGTTTTTCTTTAAACATTTTGACATATTGCCACACTTCGTTATTTTTGATTAAAACGATTACCGCAGCATGTTTTAAAAAACACAACTCGCTTCTGTTTAAATATATGAATTTAGCCAACAAATTTTTAAATTTTTCAGCTTATTTTTTTCATTACTATCATTTTTTGAATTGAAAGTGCACCAGATATTTCTCTTGCTCTGAATTAAAGTATTTTATCTTTTTAAATCTCATATCTTGGCGCTATAGTTTTAATATAATCTTTTTATATTTTATTCAGCTGTTTGAATGCAATATAATTTATATTAGAGATCAGGTTTGTATTGTTTAACTTTCATATTTTTATTTTTTACTGCATCATCAATAAAATTTCTGGCAAAAATTGGTCTGGAGGGGAGGGAGGGGAAACCCTAAAAATTATATTAAATTTAGATAAAAATTATGGATTCAAGAGGATCTCTTTACGATAAAATTAAAAATTGTTACGCCGCATTTTCTTGTTGATCGAAGTTGGGTTTTATAGCCTTTTTTTAAAACTGCAAAAAGTGACGAAAAAAAAAGTTTAAAGTGTGTATATTTGAGATGATCTTTTTTTTTTTTTTTGAGTCTTTGAGAAACCATATTACTTTAAAAAAAAATTGATGAAATTCGGTTCTTTTTTGTTGATATAAAGATTCCTGTATGAAATTTTTTGTGTTTAATTCCAAATAGTGTCATCAAACCATTATTAAACAAATAAAACTCGTATATGTTGTGGATTATTCATCAAGAGTAGCTATTTTTGTCAATATTAAGAGAATAATTTCGGATAAAAATGTGGCCTGTTTTGAAAGTATATAGAGATTATAAAAATGGTTGAAACTTGTTTGAGGTAGAAAAAGTTTATAGAGGAAGGATTTTGGCTAATATTTGATGTGCTTAGGGATTTTACTGAGAGAATAAAAAAAAGTTGTTGGAGCTTTCGATAAACTAGCGAAAAAATTTATCTCGACACAATTATTAGCAAAGACGTAAAAAAATTTACACTAAATATGGCCGATTGTCAATGGGGTTATTTTAAAGTGAATTATGTTGGTTATTTACACGAAACAAAAAACCACACAAGAAACTCCGTTGACACCAAACACAAGCGTTTAAACACTCAAACAAAGGGTGTTTGTAGTCATATTTGATAAAATATATCAAATCACGTGATAAAAATTTGAAAAAAAACTAGAAGTACTACATTGGAGAGTGCAAATTTTTAAAATTGTTAAAAAAGCTTTTTCAGAGGTTCTTGAAACGAAATTCGATTTTATAGTCTTTTAATAAAGCTTTTTAACCACACAGTTTTTAATTTTAATATAACTTTTACGCCCCCCCCCCCCCACACCAATTTTTGCCAAATTTTTTATGTATTCTCTACTAATATTAGTATTAAACCTTTCAGAAAACTGTTCAGTAATATTGTGTGTCTAAAATTCGAATACAGACGTCATAACCGAAGATTTCACATTTTTTTTCAACAGTCTACTGTGTTTTTTTATTATTACTATTCATAAATTCAAAAAAAATGAAGAATATTTGATGATGTCTCTTAAATAAAGTCAATACAAATATTTTAAATAAAAATTATTAGTTTGTGGAAATAGACAGAGAATAGAAAAAATAGAGAGATACTGTATTTGCTTTTCTTGTATGAAACTATTATTAATAATTAAAAACAATTTTTTATTTTTTTAATATGATTTGTAACCTGCTTACAACTAATTTATAAAATGCGCTCGTATAGTTTCTAGGTATGAACTAAAAAGCAATAGATAATAAATATTGTTAAACAATTTGTTAAATTTGCGTTTTTCACTTTATATAAAGTATTTCTGCAGAAACTATCGTGTTAATAAAATTTTTCAAAAAAACGCTTTTTTTTTGAAGAAAAGGTTGTAAATATGTTCTTTCTACATTGTATCTTTTCTCACTTTTTTTTCCCAAAAAATGTGTTTATCAAATCAACCAGTCACTTCTTTCAAATTTCTTTTTTTGAGACATAAATTATAGAAAAAAAAGGTCTATAAACAGCAAGTTGAATTTGTTTTGGTATTTTGTAGACATACTTTTGTGCGATTTTTGTTTATTTTTTTGACTTTTGACAGAACTAAAATTTTCGACTAAAATTGCAAGTTTGTATAAAAAGGTTGCATTATGTTTCTCTAATTATGACACTACACGCTTTTTTATGTCTGAGAAACGACAACGCAGCAGAATAGCTATTGTTGTTTTTTCTTATATCATCAATAATTGTACTTATATTTCTTCTTAAATGTATTATATACAGTAAATATCTTCTAATTTGTCAACTCCTCTAATTTTCAAACCCTCTAATTTGCTAACTTCTTAATTTGCTAATTATCTAATTTTCCAAAAATCGGTCTTTTTATGTAAATTTTACGAGTTTTATTAAGAATTTTGAAAAATTCCTTAATCGCTACATATTTCAGAAGATTTGAGAATATATTCATGTTCAAAAGCACTAAAAAACGTCTATTTTGAAACACAACACTTTAAGTTACGATCAAAAGTTAAGAATGTTAGAATACAATGAATAAAACAAAACTTAAAAAACGAAATATTGCAGAAAAATTTCCAGCTGAATTTAGATTAAAAATAGCAAAAAGAACAGTCAAAGATGTTTTCAAAAATACTTCTAAAATAAGTAAGATAACAGCTAAAAGACAAGAAAATATAAAACAAAAAAATATTCTGCAATATTTCAAGTTAAAGAAACAAGTAGAAGACTTTGTAGATTTGATAAAAATCAAAAAGGCTTTTTAAATTACAACATTTTGCTAATGAAAACACAAAAATATGTTAAAGAGCTTAGCTTTAAAAGTTTCAGAAACACTATGAGATGGTTCACAAGTTTAAAGAAAAAAATGTCTATCGACTGCGAACTTCTTTCAAGAGATTTTATGAAAGCAAATCCGACAATATTGAAGAATTTTTACATATATTGTAACAAAAATCATCGAATACTCAAAGACGTCATTAAAATATGTAGTACCAGGTTGTTTTATATATCTTTCCTTTCAAAAACAGCATGATATTTTGTGAGAGAAAGATATAAAAAGTAAGAGACAGAGTGTCTATTGCAATGTGCGGGTTTTTTTTTGAAAACATCAAATGAAATCTCTTATAATTGAAAAAATCAAATCTCTTGTGTTTTCGTAACTAGAAACAGAGTTACTAATTAACACATCGTCCAAGGAGAGTATGACTGTTAGGATTTTTAGAAAAAGGTTATTGAATATTAATAACGCGATGAAATTATATAAGAAAAAAATGTTTTGCTTATTGATAATTGTCCAGCCTACAATATCAATAATCAGTACAGTAAGATAGTAAGATAGAAATTGTGTTTTTTCCCGAAAAAAAACACAACAGTAAATTTACAACTAATAGATAGTTAAATTATTTGTAATTTTGAGTAGTTATTCAATAGACATAAGCTTTCAAATGTTCTAGATCAAATTGAAAAATGATCTCATGTTTCCGATATATATAAAAAAAGATCTCTCAGAGATACAATTATTTACTAGGGTTAGCATGGAATGATATATTACAAACAACAATAAACAACTGTTTTAAACACTTATGTTCTTCAAATGTGTTTTTGGAAGACGAACTTCAACCTTTTATTACTGTTAGAAAGCTGATTGAAAATAATGAGCAATTTAAAGCAATGTACAAGAGTTTACATAAAATAGACATACTGCGTGAAAACAAATTTAATAATTTAAATTACACAGAAAATAATCAAATCTTGATTTGTGAAGAACAAAGAACAAAAACAAACTACTTAAAACAGGTTCCGCAAAAGAGAAAAAACAATAAAAACCAGCAACTGATTCAATAATAAAAAATGTGATCGCGGGTCGGTTGGAATTATAACAAGAGTAAGTGAGACAGATTTGAGACCGGCTACGAAAGTCGAAAAAAATGTTTTAGAAATGTTTCTTTAGAGGATGAATATGTATAAAGTACAAAAAAGTTCGGTGAAGTTCAGTGGGAACAAAGGGTCGCAGAGAATAAGTTAGTCAAATACTTTGTTACTTACTTGATCAAGAAAAAATAAAATTTTTATCTTAGAGGCAATTCGCTCGGAAAAATAAAACTTTTAATATAAAATGTATTTTACATTGAGTAGAGATCAACATAAAGAAACACAATCGCTCTCTCGCGAACTTTTTTAATATGAGTAAAAGGTATGGGCGAACGAACGAACAAACGAACACACAAACAAACGAACGAAAACAAAAACAAAAAAGATAACAAAAAAGAAAAAGAAAAAAAACAAATGCCCGATTTATTCTTTGCTTTTTCTTATTGAATTTGTTTTTTAAACGCGACTTTTTTTTATAAATTATTGGTTCTATATTAAAGCCGGTATTTTTCTTTATTATAATATTTAACTTAAGCTGTTACAAAATGATAACAATCAGTTAAAAAAACATATTATTTTTTATATACAGGCGAGTTGCCGCTTATATTAGTTTTTTTTAATATATACGCGATTTCCCGCTCACTCATTTTGGTACACGATAAGAACATAATTAAACATAATATAAAACTTTTTCACCAAATACAGTGTAGATCTTATGAAATAGATTACTTGGACAACACGGCCGTGATAGTTTCATTCGTTTTCTGTAGAAAAAAAGTCTTTCTTTTATAAAGCTAAAGAAGTAAACACGTCTGTGTTTTTTTATTTTCCAGTCTCTTAAATATACGAAATTTTTATAGCTAGTATGTTATTGTCTATCTCTAATATGGCATGTCCTTCCTTAATATAACATTGTTCATAGCTAATGAAACATTCTAAAAAGAAATACACAAAAATTCATAAAAGTATATTTAAAAAGAAAATTTTACTTAATTCAATATTATTTCCTTGATGACAAGAGATCTTAAAAAAATAGATTTAATTAAAACCTTCTTTTTAAAAATACTTTTAAGTCTTTTTTTGTATTTATTTTTAAGATGCCATACTAGATATAAATATTGTCATATTAGAGATGAACAATGTCATATCAGAGATGGACAATGTCATATTAGCTGTGAAAAATGTCATACTAGCACAGTACAATGTCATAATAGCTATAAAACCCCTGTATTATAAATGCTTGCGTTCTTTATGTATAAAGACTCAAAAAAAGTTACATATAAAAATCTTTATTTAGAAAACTCTAATATGCTTGATGCTAATTTTTCTTTTGCTATAAAGATTATTATTCACAATATTTTGTTATTCTTAAAAAAGAAACTGTTTTTTGAGTTATCTGACAAGATCGTTAAGCCCGCTAATACTCTCTGGAGTAAAAGTATCTTTTAAAAAAAATATTAAAATACGAGCAACGGGGTCATATCTAAAGACCTAATTTTTGATCTGTTGCCAATATTAAACTTAACCGAAAACACGTTTTTTTATATTAAATATGTAAGAAAAAACGACGATATAAATTTACCATAAACCAAAACGTTTTTTTCTCTTCCAATAACTTTGACAAATTAATGTAATCAACATAAGAAAAACATTAAAAAAAGAGAAATAAATTACACACTATGAAAAAAAAAAAAATTTTTCCTCGTTGATCAAAGTTGGACAGAAAATGAAAAGCAAAGTGAAATGTCGTAAGAAATCTTTGATAGCATAAGCAACCTCAATAAAATACACAGTTATATAAACTATATTAACAATATGGAGTTATCGAAAGCTGATTAAAAAACAGAAATTAAACAAATTTTTTTGTTCTAAAAACATTTCATTGAAAATCGCAATTGTTTTCTTCGCCTAAGCGGAGATACTTATAATGTAAAATATTTATTTCGTGTATATTGAATAGTATATATATTAAATTAAAAAAGATGTTTGCTTCAATAGCTGTTTCTTATAACACATATTTACATTAAAATTAAATCTTCCTTAAATACTATCCAAAAATTTAACAATAAAATGAGTATATTTAAATATTATAAATATATTTTTCTTTTTGCATCTTTTTACAGGCTGTAGTTGTTGAGTGAAAATTATGATCATTCAGAATATTTTTAATAGCTAATCTAAAAACAATAAAAAAACGTTTCTTTTACTATTTTTGTTTAATAGAAAAGAATTTTTTTTAAAATCTATTTTCAATAATTTACTTTTTTTTTTAAGTTTATCGTTTTTTTGTATCAAAAACTGAAAAAAAAGTCTATACACTGAAACATTGATGTATATTACACAAACAGGCAAATCTCAGAGAACAAACACACAAACAAACAACTGTTTTTTTATTGAACTTTTATATATTAAAGTGAAAAACGAAAAACATATTTATGTATTCAATCAAAAAAAAAACATATTTAAAACCAGCAGTTTTTTATATTAAAAACGTAAAAAAAAAGAAGTCTTTTTTTTTCGTATCCAATCTGTTCGGTGTGTATAATGGATTGGTGATATTGGAACTTTTTATACGAAAACTTTGAATGAAAAAATTTTATTTTTTTGTATAAAAACAAATGAACATGTAATAATAACAAAACGAATATTATATAATTATTGTATATATTATAAAAAAAGATAAAAATTTTGTGATTAAGTAAATTACAACTTTATTCAAAAAATGTTTGGATGTATTCTCTGCATATATTTGATATTTTATCGAATATTGTTTTTATGTAAAAAATGATACGCAATAAAATTTACAAAAAACTAATTTCTATTTTATTTTTTTGATTTTTAATGTACTACTTTATTCAAAAACCATGTCATTTAAAATTCATTAGAATGACAAAACGAACGTTATTATATATTTATACTCATGAGTTTTTAGGAAATACGGGCGCAATAATAATGACATCGTAACAATAATTCTCACTATAATTGGGTAAATTTATTATGTAAAATTTTATTCTATTATATTTTTTATTAATAACTTTGCGTAATAATAATTCATAATTAAATCATAGAAGAAATTTTTTTTTCTATATAAAATTAATAGAGAAACTATTATTACGTTAAATGCTGTAACAACAATACCTATATTAAACTTGCACAATATTTTATATACTTCAGTATAATCAAATCAGGTATTGTTATCACGAAAGTTATTAATAAAAATTATAATAAAAAATATTCTTGCTTAATAAAATTACATGATTAAAAAGCGAAATAATATTATGATGTCATTACTATTACCCTACACATAAAACATAAAATTATAAATTTTACTAGTATTTTTACTCAAAATTGGTTTTTTCTAACGCCATATCGGACTCAATAACTTCGAAATGATTTTGTAAAATAAACAGTAACTAACACGTATACCTACAAATATTATTATCCGGCCTCGAATTTTATTGGAAATTAACCGAAAAAGATTAAATTTACAAACAAAAACTTCAAAGATACAACAATGGCGAATAAATTACGTGTATATATGGGTTTACAACACTTTTTAAGTAGATTGTTGCTTTCAATGTTTTTTTCCGAAAAAATCAGCAAACAGCAGATAAAAGTTTACATGTGTAGTAACCAGTGTCGATCTATGTTTACGAGGTTTTTGTTTGTTCAATAAATTTAACAATAAAAAAAACAGTTTTTAATCTGCGCGAGGGAATCGGAATAATTTATTTATAGACATCTTTTGTTTTTCGTTTGATTTATACTTCGCTTTGTTGGCAGGATAATTTAATGTTTGTGTAAGCTCCGTATAAATAGGCATGCGTAGGAGGGGGCGAAGACAGGAAAAAAGGGAAGTCTTCTCTATTTAAATGTCATCAAAAAAATCTTTGTTTCAATGATATATATATAAAGCATTCAAAAGAGAAAACAATTTATTTTTTATAAAGAGGGGGCTTCATAGAGAATCGTATCATCGATTTGTACTTTTTATAATAAAAAATATGACAAACCATCAGTTAAAACAGAACAAACAGATAAGAATCTGATATTTTCAAAAAAGCTAATACTTCAAACGAAGCTTTTAGTATATTGAAGAAATTGAATGAATCAAGTGTAAAAATATCCAGTAAAAAATAAGAGAAATATCAACAAAACAAACATCAATCAAGCCGCAGCAGTATTTTTTTGATTATAATAAAAACATGGGTGTTGCCGATTTTACAGATCAGATGATGGCAAAATAAACGAAAAGTCTATAAATGACAACTTTTATTCTTCATTCTGTATGAAAATTGCTTATAATTTTATATTTTTAAAACTATGAAACCCACAATATCGCAGTCTGGTTTCAGAAAGCAGCTTTTATATAACAATGTTAAACACGTTAACAAAAAAAACAAAATGTTTTAAAAAAAAAAGTCTATATTCAAAAAAACATAATTACAATATTTAAAGATTGCAAATGATATAATAACATAAATTCACAAAAACCTCTAGGTACAAAGATATGCTTGACATCTTTGGGATGTAAAGATTGTGATAAAGTTTATTGTTTTCTGAACTGTTATACAAATATCATAAAAACCTGATGATGCTTATCATTTCAAAACATGCGTACAATTTGAAAATACTCAAACAAAAACTTCTCTTTAGTCGTTTGAAACTATTTTTCTTTTTACTTAATATTTTTCTTGTTTTATGTGGTTGATTTTCGATTATACAACACCCATTTTATTTCAGCAGGTTATGTTTTATAAATAACTGTTCCGCAGTGTTTTATTTTGTTAAGTTGTTGTGTTTTCTATTCAGAGTTTCGGAAGCTACTATATATGATCTTTATGTGTTTTTCAGAAGAGATTCTTCATTTTATAAACCAGTATCTATATTTTCTTATTTTTTTATTTTTTTTCGTTATATTTTGCCCTTTTTTTACAAAAAAATTTTTTTTGGGATCAAGCTTTCTTGTAAAAAGCTGTAAAAAAAAACTTTTTTTTGGCCAAAAAATCTTTAAAAGCCAATATTATAATGGGGCTGTTTAATTAAAATTGTATGTGAGTTGCTTAATTAAGCTTATAGTATGAGTTACATATTTAAGATTATAGTCAGATTACTTAATTAATGTTATAGAAGATTTGCTTAATTAAAATTATAAAAAAGTTGCTTGGTTAAGATTATAGTGAAATTGCTTAATTAAAAAAATAGTGAGATTCGCTTAGTTAAAAATACAGATAAAATTACATAATTAAAATTATAGTACGAATTGTTTACTTAAGATTATAGTAAAGAAATACTAGACAAGCCACACGTTTTTTCCCAGCTCGGCATAAAAAGACTGTTTAATATGCATGACAAAAGAAACATGTTAATCGACTCTATAATTAAAAAAATGTTGTTTGTTCGATCGATGACGTTTGTTAAAAAAAACTATCTAATTTTAAACAAAAAAAATTTACGTTATTTGAGTGAAATGTGTGTAAAAAAAATTTGTTAAAAAAGAATATTAAAAAGAATTTTCAATAAAAAATTCTTAGACAAAACTTTTATTTACATTTTTGTTTTTTATTTTAAAAAAAAAAAGTTAATTAAAAATAGCGAAGAAACGATGAAAAATTTATCGCAATTTTGCTAAACTGAAAACACGATTTTCACTCTTTTGTCAGAATTTTTAATCATATTTTTTTTATTTGGTTTGTCAAATATGACAAAATAAAGCGGATTAAACATATTAAATTTAAATTTTTTTTATTATTTCTTATATTGATATTAATTATAAAGCCGTTTGTTTATTTAATCTCTTGATAAATCTTTTAAATGTGACAGAAAAAGCACTTGAATTTAAATTTGTTTATATCCTGAGTTGTTTTTAAAAATATTGAGTTCTTTTAGTTGTTTCGAAGTATGAATATACATAATATATCTGATGTCATGTTTCGTGTAACTAATAACTATTGTTTTTAAAAACATAAATATATCAATTAATTATCAAAAAAAGAAAAAAAATATTTACTTTTTTTTAAATTACAACAAAACAGCTCATTACATTATTTACGAATATCTTTTTTATATAAAGATAAACTATATAAAATGAGAAATAGTCAATCCTTTTGTTACTTGCTGATAAACTCAATCACAAAAATTTTATATAAGGCTGTTCTTTTGTTTTTAAGTCTTAAATCAGCCCTTTATTTAATTAAGGGGCAAGCAGCTGCTCAAATTGTCCAGCGAAATAAAGAAAGTGGCGTTTTTGAAGACGTTTCAATAAAACAATATCTAAAAAATAAAATTTCACTTTTTAAACTGAAACAGGTAGTTGACAACGCGCGACAACTGTTTGAAGTCAAGTAAAAAAAAATCTTCTGTAAGAAACATCAGCCCGCAGGCTAGACAAATCCCTTTCCCAAGCCGAGCTCGATCCGAACGTCGTATGTTTTTTCTCCTATTTTTCAACTTAATACTACAATTGTGCTTCTAAAATTTTTTTTGTTATTTTATAAAAAAAATTTTAATCGAAGAAAAAAAAACTGTTATTTTTTTATTAATGAGAAACAAGAATCGTGTATTTTAAAAACTTTTTTATTATTTGATTCAATTTTCTTGTAGAGTTTGTGATAGAATCTTTCAGCCAGATAGGTCTTGTATTATATCTGCCGAGTTGAGACTAATCATAAATTTGTCAATAAAATGTTATTAAATAAGATATTGTTTTTGAGATATGATGATAATATTGTAAGTTTCGTGAAACGGGGTATTCGGATATTTGTCGTTTAATAAAGATTACATAAACTCTAACAGAGAAATCAGCCAAAGTGTCTGTATATAGTTTATTTTTATTATACAGAAATAGCTGTCACATTTTTTAATGTCTTTTTATAATCCAGAGAGTGCAAAATATCTCAAATTGTTTGTTTTCTTGCTAATTGTTGGTTTTTTTAAAAAAAACTGATAAATTGCAAGTAAATTTTAGAACGAAATTATTATAAAACGCTTTAAATCAAAAAAATTTACTAATTACACAAAAAGACCACATAGAAAACTAATAAAACATCTATAAAAAGCACAGTTTAAAAGTTTTTTTGTTTATCATACACGACAGCATATTTTATAAGAAACACGAAGATATCTATTTATATAATCAAAAGAAAGCTATGTTAACATATAGATTGTATTCGCCGTAACTCATCAATAAAAACAGCAAGCCTATATAACTCTCGCTAATTATCAGCAAATTATTTAATTTTACTAGTAATTATCAAAAAGCAGTTTTTATCTTTTTACTGATAATGCTGTCTTCTAGTAGCTTTTAAAAGTTTTTCTTTCTTTTATTGTTTAAATAAAAAAAGCTACTATTAAGATGTGTCAAAAAAGTTTTTGTAAAACCCGAATATGTAACATCATGTGTGGGAGAAACAGAAGATTTCCCCTTTGGTGTAAACAAAAATAATGATATTTATTTTTATTACTTAAATTAAGTGACATTACATTTTAAAAGTTTTGTGCTTTTTTACTATTTTAATCAAAAATATTTTTAAAGGTTTTATATCGACTAGTTCAATTAACTCGACGTGATTGGTCAAGACTGTCAATTTTATTTATTCATATACTAAGTTTTAAAAACTAACACACTTACTGACAAAATATTTGTTAGTTTACCTGGAGGTAGTAAATTAAAAAAACCCTTTATGTATGTGTCAGTAAATTCCTCAAAACCACTTAAGCAATACTTTTCTATAAGTCAATAATCACGGCTCTTTTTCTTTTATAGCCAGCGCTCAACACGACAGATTAAACAACAAAACTACTGGATTTGATAATTATATGTTTTTTAATTAATATAAGGGACAATTGATTATAACTCTAATTACATTTTTTTTGTGTATGTTCTGAGATTTTACAATAAAAACATCATTATATACACCATAACGTGCAGTATAACACGAATCGTCGGTTTATTGGGGGCTTTAAATTATAAAAAGTAAGATATTTAACTGAACCATTGATATCAAATAAAGTTTTAGGGCTGTAAAAAAGAAGTCAGTAACAGTTTAACAAACAGAACTTAGTTATTAAATAGTTTGCTCTTATAAAAATACAATTCTTGTAATACAAGCTTAAACATTTGTTTTGTTTTTGTTTGATTTATAAAGACAAAAAAAATTTTCTTAATTACATGAAAACGACAAAAATCGACTAATCAAACTAAAAAAAACAAAAATAACTAAAAAAAACAAAAATAACTAAAAAAAACAAAAATAACTAAAAAAAACAAAAATAACTAAAAAAAACAAAAATAACT
>SBJP01000274.1:4646-19103 GCA_014805705.1 Cucumispora dikerogammari | reverse complement strand
AAAAAACATTACTCTGTGTCTTCGTGTAATAGTTGGAAAGATTTTACACTTGGTTTAATACTAGTTCTTATATAATCTGAAAATTTTTATTATTTATTTTCGTATTAAATTTTTATTGACATGTCTTTTTTATTAAATTTTCTCAATATATTACGGTCACTCCCTCTTCTCAATCTAGTCTCGGTTCGTGACAATTAATACTAAATAACGCAAATAATTGTACAATTTAAACACAGGACATTTGTTTTAAAATGTGTAATATTTTTTAACGGAAACTTTTTAGCAGATAATAATTTAATAACACTGTCATATTTTAATTTTGTACAATAACTTTGCTTTGTCTTTTTAAGAATATTGTTTTTATCTAGTAAAAAATTTTAAAGAATAATCGACAAAAAAAGACTTCGAGAGCAGAAAAAGAGAGAGCAGCGAAAAAGAAGTGTCAGGTTTAAAAAACATATATCGGAAATAACTGATTAAGCTCTAATTAAGCCGAAGTGTCTGCGCAAAAACAGAAACGTATTTTAAAAAAATTCACTTTTTTTTCGCTTCAAATAAATCTTGATCGCTGTTAATACGATATTCACCATAAATTTTCGCATTTTTTATAGACTTTTTTGTAAGTTTATGTGTATTTCTTGTTTATTATTGATTGTTTTCGTATACGAAAAGCAAATTCGTAATCTTTTTTGTTGCTAAAAACATTGATTTAATAATTTTTTTGTGATTTAATTCAGTAATGATTTAAAATGCTTTTTTTAACTTTATTAACTCTAAGAATAAGAGTTTAATGTATATACGATATGTACTAATTCTAATAATACTAATAAATAAACAGGATGTTTATTTTTTGTTCAATTTAGTAATAAAAAAACATATAGAGTTATTTAAATAAAAATTTAAAAGAATACAAAAAAACTATGCGAATACTAACCACATGTCAAAGCAAAAGTAACAAGCTCAGTTGTATAGATAAAAGTTTTTTTTATAATTACACAATACAGAAGATTTAATTAACAGGTAGAAGTGAGAAAATAGAAAGTGTGCTTGCATTCGTTTTTCTTATAAAAACAACGAACTTTTATTCACTAGATCTCATACACATGGTAGTGATTTATCTTTTACAGAAAGAGAATTAATACTAATAAGCATAGAGAAAAGAGCAATGAAAACTAATGAACAAACTCACGACATCTCAGTCGACCTATATTCTAAGATATCAGAAAAAGTTCTTATTTGCTCTTCCCATGACGTCGAGTCTAAGAGACCTGACTAAAAAAGCGTGAAATAAAACATTCGTTTTGTTTCAACCGAAATATGATGTCTTTCCAAAAAGTCTAAAAAACCCTAAGAGGAGATCATTTCTTGCAGCATAACAGCAGAATAAACGACCCTGGCAGAATATTTGTATTTTATTTCAATACTTCTTTCGATTATTTAAAACAATCAACTAAAAAATAGTGAATAAAACGTTCAAGATATACCTCTTAACGGTTTATCAGACATACACACTGCATAGAGACATACTTAATAATTCATATTCTGGTCTACAATATAATAAAGAATAAAAAAAGATATAAGAAAGCCTTTGATTTCATTAATCACAAACATGACGCAACCCTCGTTCTATCATATTGAATTTTGAGACATTTGCACTAAATGCGCAAAAGAAGGCTATTCACGAAACAGATGTTAAAGCGTGTTTGTTTAACTATAGATAAGCTATATGAAAAAAAGTTAAAGCATTAAGACACACTGAGTTATATAAAGAAAATAGTGACTTTAAAAAATAATCAAGCTGATATTAAATTTAGCTTTTGTTCCCGAGAAACTGTAATTAAAATTTTTGAAAATTTTATCAAAGTTACAGCACAAGATAATACCGATCATAATATTCAACATTTTATTAATTATTTTGAAACAACAAAAAATCGAAGTATTACTCAAGAAGCAACTAGCCTTTGTTTTCTATGTCACTTCGGCCTCTTTATACTCGCATAATCAACAATTCATCAAAAACAACGCATTTAGTAGAACCGTGACACATAACTAATAAACGAAAATTTGAAACACTTCATCCTAATATCCGAAAATTGTTAGACTCGCTTTAAAAAAAAGAAAAACTTGTAACGTCAAAACTAATTCAATATAAGAACAGAATATTTGATATATTAAGAAAAAAACTTTTAAAAAGAATTTAATTTAAAGATAGTTATCGAAAACACGAAAAATATAAAAATTTAAGCTTCTTAAAAGTTCTGGACAGCGTATACGAGTAGAAACTCTATAAATAATTAAATTTCTATTTTTTCATATATATTATTTTCGGCGAAAAAACAGTTGTGGTTTTGGACGACTAGTCGTTTTTTCGCTCATGGACGAAAAATGCTGCCGAAATAAACAATCCAATATAAGTTTTAGACTACTTAAATATCTCAAAATATATCAAAATGCACAAATCCTCTCATAATAATACGAATAGCTTGAAAAAATAAATAAATTTTGTTATAGGCTCTTCTCACCACAAATAAATAACGACGATTACATACACTGCCACAAAATTCTGTAATTATAATTATTAAATTAGCACGTTTTTAGCAATAGAGCAATCAAAAAAGTACGTCAATTGTTACAAATTACGTTTTTTTTAGATTTACTATTAAACTTTAAAAAGAATAAAAATATAAAACAAAATAAACAGCTGGTTATATAAAATCGCGTCAAAAAATAAAAATAGTGATGTTTTAAAAAAACAACAACAACAAGGCATAAAACAAAGAATAAATAAACTTTCATAGAAAACACAAAAATATTTTGAATAAAAAACAGTTGTAGAATAAGTAGATTTGTCTCACTACAAACGTTTGATTTTAGACAAATGTTTCGAGTTTTGGCAGCACTTTTTTGTTCTCACCCCGCCCCCAAGCCCACTTTTGTCAGATTTTTTTATGTTTTAATATAACACAAAAGAGCAAAAAACATACAGTTATGAAGCAATTCACAAAATGCATGTTTTTCCTTAATTCACAAAAAGCAGTTTTTGCTATTATACTTATAAAACATCGCTTTTTACTTGATTCGTTTTAGAAGTATCGTTTTCTCTGTTATTTTCGCAATATATGATTTTTTTAAATTATCAAAAAAATAGTTATTTTTAGCTTATTTAAAACACATAAAACACTAATATAATTGAAAAACAGTATTGTGTTAAAATATTGTATAATATAATTGCTGATGAAAAATGTTAGCAAAAAAAACATTACAGTTTATTCTTAACAAGTTGTTTTTTGAGTTTGATCTTATGAATTAAAAAATTGAACAATATATAATTACTGTCTTTAACAAATATAGATTCGTTTTCTATATACAGTAGATGTTGATATCGCGAACACACTAGATTGCGAAAAAATATATTGTGAACATAAAAATAAAAAGTTATGTTGTCTATTTATTCTAATAGTCGAGTATATAAAAAATCAAAATTTTAATTGCAAACATTTTCTATTGGGCTTAAGATTTTTTTGAGTGCTAGTATTAAATCTATTATATTATTTCAAAATATTTTTTAGTTATAAAAAACAAAAAAAAATAAACATGAAAGAATCAATTTTCTTTATCAAAAGAAAAAAAGAGAAAACATTTCTTTAAATCAAGGCGTAGAAATGTTAAAATATCAAAACAGTAACAAAATATTCACACTGCGAGAAATAGCCGATAAAATTAAAATTTCAGTATCAGCAACTACAGCATTTTTAGAAAAGAAAAAAGTAATCAAATATAAAAAAGCTGTCAGGTATCAAAACAAAACTAAAAAATCTGACACAGAAGAAACTTAGGAAAACTAAACTTTTCAAACTTTTTCTATAATAGTGAATCGCGAGAAAAATGAACGAAACGAAATAACTACTAAAAAAAACTCAAAAATTGTGGCTCTAAAAATAGAAAAAAAAATCAACCTAACATCTTTATGGCGTCAGTGTGTAAATAAAAAATTTTATGAAAAAGATTTTCTTTAATAAATAATATGTAGTGAATCGGAGTTAGCAAATTTAGGAAAGCTTTAAATCTTTTCCGAAGTTACAAATTAAAATTATAAAAGGTTATGAAGAAAATGGCGATTTTATTAAATGGAACAGGGTTTTCTGGCGTCAAAATTCCAAGTCAACAAAAGTTCATTTTGATAACGATAGGGCTAGCAGTAAGTTTTCAAAGAAGAGAATTACTGCAATATTCTGTTTATCTTTAAAAATGGGAAAGTAAAAGCTATTGAATATAAAACGATCTAAAAACTCACGATGCTTTAAAGATAAAAACATAAATGATTTAGATCTAAAATATATGATAATAAACGTGCTTAGATGAACGCGTATTTGTTTAAAAATTAGTTGGTTGAATTAAATAAGAAATTTAAATCCGAAAAATACTGTTGCTTCTAGACAGCGATTCATTTCATCTTGTGGATGCCGAATACTCGCATGTCCAATTACTAATTTTTCGTTAACTTCACATCTCTAGCACAACTTTTAAATTAGAGAATAATTAAAGTTTTCAAACAACATTATACAACGAGATTAAACAACACTATTATGTTTAAAGAACATCCATGATGATCAAAGTACGAATATACAAACACGTTGAAAAATTTATCATTATATATTGCGTTTAAAATTATAAATTTGGCCACGAATAAAATAACGTCTAATACTATTATCAACTCCTTCAAAATAGCATTAAACAAAATCAAAAAAAGATATTATGTACTGGGAATCAAAACTATTCTAAAACTGATACTCTTAAATTAGATGTGTTTAGTCTAAAAAAAGTGAATCTCTTTCAAAAAGATATAAAAATAATCATAAAAAGATACGAAATACAACACCTTAGCAATTTACCAAATGTTCAAATTCCAAAACTAATGTTTTTTGAAAAGTTAAAACTACACTTTTTAAGAATAAACAAACACCTCAGATTATTGCGGCGTGTTTTAATGGCACTTTATCTTCTAAGAGAAACATATTGTAGAAATTAAAAAAATACTGCTTAAAAAACAAAAACAGAATAACAATATAAAAAATAACTAGTTAAAAAACAGTTTTATGCTATATTTTTATGTTCGAAATTCTTCATCTTCTAACACTTTCGATTTTTTGTGCCAATATCTGATTTTTGTTGTGTATGTGATTTGAAAATGTTGCGTATAAAAAAAATCAACGCAGATGTTTTCATTTTAAACATCTCCTGTATAGAAAAAAGTTAATCATATTTAAAACATAAGAAAGAGACAGAGACAACACGCTACAAGACAGCTTGACAAAAGACATTTATATTATAAATATATAAAACAAGGGGCTTTTCGAAAAATAGCACAAAAATGTTTTTTTTTGAAAAAATAGCACAAAAATGTTTTTTATTCGAAAAATAGCACAAAAATACTTTACAATAAAACATATTCAAAATTTTTAAAAAAAACAAATGAAAACAAATCGGCAAAATATTGCTGAAATAGAAATTGCAAAAGAGTTTGAGAGAGAAATTGGAAATATGTTGGATACGCTTTATTATAAAGTATTTTTGTACTATTTTTCGAATAAAAAACATTTTTGTGCTATTCTTCCAATAAAAAGCTTTTCTGTGCTATTTTTTCAATAAAAAGCTTTTCTGTGCTATTTTTATATAAAAAACTAAATGTGTTATTTTTCGAATAAACGAATATTTTTGTGTTATTTTTCTAATTTTGCCATAAAACCATTATGATGATAAGATTTAGCACTCGTACACAGGGCGGCCTTTATTTTGCTTAAAGTTAATTAAAGTAAATTACACTTATAATTAATCAACAAATAACATTTATTTGAAAATATGTTTTTAAATTTATCTTATTCAACCTGGTGCTCTATCGTCGTAAACAAGGTCGTTTTTTTTGATTTATTTTTAAGTAGTTAAATAAAAAACACTCTCTTTGGGGCCATCAATGAAAGAAACAGTCAGCTAAAAAAAACATAAATGTAGAACAGACTATGCTTTTTCGACTACCCTGCGACGTACAATAAATATTAGCTTTTATGCTTTTGTGAGTATTTTCAACTTTTTTTCGGTTAAAATTTTTATTGATTGAGGTTTGTTTATTAAAAACTACTTATTTATCTTTTAATAGAACGGTGTGTGGTGTGTATGTGATGTGAATCTTATATAATACTTGACTCATAACTCTTAAGAACTTTTGTTTTTTTTTGTGCATCGATTTTTTTTACTGTAGTGATTTTCTTTCAAGCATATATCTCTCTTCGTGAGTAAATTTATTTTGCTTTGGCTCAATTTTTTTCGTTTGTGAATTTGTTTTTTGTGAAAAGAAAAATGTTGTTACTAATTTTTTTTTAAAAACTCTATTTGTTAACAGACACAGACACATAGTAAAAAAAAACAAATCTTCAAAACTGAATATAAAAAATTGTCTTTGAAGAAATCAAACTTAAAAAACTAAATCTGGAAAATAGAACTTAAAATACTGAATCTGAAAATCCGAACTTGAAAAATCGTTTTTGAAAAACGAATTAAAAAAACTGAACTTGATCCGAAGCTGAATAGCGGATTATAAAAAACCGAATGCGAAAAACTTGAACATGAAAAGACAATCTTAAAAAACCGAACCTGAAATCCGATCATAAAAACCAAAAACCAAAAAATTAGACCTGAAAAACTGAACATGAAAAACAGAAGCTAAAAATATGAATCTAAAAATTGGATCGAAAAACCGATATGAAAAACCTGCTTCTGTAAAACTGATCTTAAAAAACATAATTTGAAAAAACCTTCTTTAAAACCTATCTTAAAAATTTGAACCTGAAAAACAGAACTTAAAAAACCAATTTTGTAACTCAAACTACGAGATTCAAATATGAAAAATAAAGACGCTTTTTTAGGTTTGCATTTTCTTGTTCGGTTTTTTATTTTCGAATTTTTAATTTTAATTTTCTAGACGCCGTTTTTTCAGATTCGATTTTTTAGATCGGTTTTTTATGTTATGTTTTTTAGGTTCTGTATTTCAAGATGGCTTTTTCAAATTATGTTTTTCATATTCGATTTTTCAAGTTTGGTTTTTCAAGCTAGGTTTTTGAAATTATGTTTTTCATATTCGGTTTTTTAGTTTCAGTTTTTTAAGTTCGTTTTTTTAGAACCAGTTTCATCATAATTCGATTTTTTAGCTTCGGTATTTTAAGTTCGTTTTTTTCAGCTTCGGTTTTTTATACCCGCTTTTTTTCAGCTTCGGTTTTTCAGCTTTTATTTTCAGCTTCTATTTTACATGTTAGGTTACTCAGGTTCTAAATTTCAGCTTTTGTTTTTTATGTTTGGTTTTTTCGGGTTCAATTTTAGGTCTGGTTTTTCAGTTTCAGTTTTTCAAAATATACTTTTCAGATTCTAGTTTTTTGACATAATGCGTTTAGCTGTATTCGAATATCAGTTGCCGTAAATATTGATTTCACAAAATGAGGTGCTTAAGACGAATTGTGTTTACAAAAATGTAATGTTTAAGACTGTTTGTGTTTACAAAAATGTGCTGTTTAAAGAACATTTGTGTTTACAAAATAGTCTTAAAGAGCACACTTTCAACCTTAAGAGTTAAGACAGAAATCACAGAAAAAAAGTTTTTTTTAAGTTATAACACAAATATATATTCTTTTTTTTGCGTCGTTGCAGATATGATTAGTTTTTTTCAATTTGTTACGAAAACACGGAAGTTTTTTTTCGAGTCAAAACGTAAATATTAAGTTTTTTTGTCTAATTGTTCAAGTACGCGTAATTTTTTTAGCTTGATTATTTACATTCAATTTCATAAAGAAGAACACAAAAACAGAATTTGTTCTTATACAGTAAAAAAATCAATCTTGATTTGACATTTGCAAAAGATTACAGCTGTTTTTTAAAGTTAATACTAAAGATTTTTTATAATAGTTATAAACGGCGTTGTAATATATTTTTACCTAAATAAAGAAAAAAAACAGTCTTCGATAATTAATAGTAAATAAAAAACCTAATAATTATCGCAAAATTAGCTTATTTAAATCTAACAAAAAAAACACAGAAATAAAAATAGATAAACACACTTTTCTTTTTAAAATATACTTAGATAATTCTGAAAATCTCAGCAATTATGCTAATTTTTTAATAATATTTTCTGTATACATTAAAAACAATGTTTTTAAAGCTGAAAGTTTGTAATTGATCTTTTATTTCTTATAAGATTTTTTAATTATATATTAAAAGATATGTTATGTTTTATTGGCGCTTAAGAGATCAAAATCCTTTTAGTACAGTAGACTTCACCTATTGATAACACACTATAAAGCATAATCTGATCTGTGGGCTGTGTGGAAGATATGTTGTTATTAAAAAAAAACTGCTAAACAGAATATAGTCCATGGATAAACTCATTTCTCGAGCAAAATAAATTAACTACGTAATTTAAAGACACAAAAAGTCAGCGCGTAATATTGTTTTTGTGGAAAATCGATATCATTAGCTGTGATTATCGTGAAGACAGTCGGCTTTGAGTTTCTTAGAGCTTAATGTATAAAAATTATAAATCTGGTTCGAAACGATACGTTTTTGGCAAAAACGAACACATCTGTTTTAAAACATCAAGATTTTGTATGAATAAAGTATCAAATCGTAATAAAGAATAAAAACACGAATATAATGTTACTTTGCGAGTCTTAAACAAAGATTTTTTGTTGATTAGAGTGTAATAATCTTTCGAAAAACTATTTAGGTTGAAGAATTGAAAAAATCGTAGAAGTGTACTAAATAGCTCACATAAAAAATAAAAAACATAAACACCGAATTAGAAGACTGTGTGCTGTGTGTAAGTAAATTAGTGAGCAACGAAACGAAAATTTCTAAAATAGTACATCAAACCAAAACATAATAATACTCGACAAAATACTACCCTAAAGTCGAAGATTTTGCAATATTGTAAATAACATTTTAGTAAAAGACTATCCGAACTTTGTGAAAAAAAGTATTTACACGAGAAAAATAAACATTCAAAAACTACGAAGTCTTAAAAGACAAGTAAATACACACGCAATTGATAGCTAACTAATAAAATATCTTAAAAAACATGACAAAAATAAGACTTTAAACATAAAAACTTTAAAAAACAAAAAAAAAAGAGGTTTTTTAAAAAACACAAAAAACTTCTTTTATAATTTATTGCTGAAGAAAACATCTTTCTATTTATTTTAAATCCAATTAAAAAAATTAATTTAATATAACTTTCACACTCCTAAAGTCAACTTATGCCGGTTTTTTATTAAAAAAATTAACAATAAACAAAATTTGAGCACGTTTTCTATTGAGAACATATAATTGCGAAAAAAAAGCATGTTCGATGCACTTTTTATTTATTAATTCAAAAAAGAAAAGAGAAAAAAATTTTTCTAAAAAATACCAAAACGTATTAAAACATAAAAAAATTTAAAAGTTGCACACATCGCAGGTTATCAGAAAAAATTTTATGTTCTCTTTCATATATTAATAAGTTCGTAAAAAAATATAAGAAATATTATGTATTGAATGGTGAAAAACTAACTGATAAATTGCCACTAAAAACGTGACACATAAAAAACATTTGAAAAACAGAAAACATCACTCAATATCGTATGAGTTTATTGTTCAAAAAAAGAAACCAAAATAATATAAAACCCAGACCAATCTAAAAACTGCTGCGCTTAATATTGCGAAGAAACGTGTAATAAAAAACTATAGTGTATTTGAAGTATATATTAGCGAAATCTTTAAACATAGTTTAAAAGAAACTAATAAAATATGTGTTGAAGTAAGGCTTGCTGACACATTAATGTTAAAAATCTTTTTTGAAAATTTAATAAAATTTTTAAAAAATTGCTGTAAAACCTGTGTTTAATTTTGATGAAACAGAGCTTTTTAACGGCATTATTCAAAATTCACAATTTTGACCATTAAAATGATAATGCTTCTGATAAATTTTCTATGGAAAGAGTCTTTGCACAACCTTTGTGGTTTATGCTGCGAGAGAAATTGTTGTCTCTGCTAATAGAACACTAAAAAACTAAGGGTGTTTTGACGCTAAGCATCTGAATGATTTAAACGATAAATAAGAAAGTAACAAACGAATTTGAATGACCTACGATATTTTTAAAAAAAAAGTTAAATTAATTAAATGAAACCTGTGAAATAAAAGCCAGAAAACTCTATTGCTTTTGGATAATGCATCAGTGCATTCGTGTAAACTGAGTTTTTCAACATACAGTTCTTATATTTTCTACTTCTTTTTACTTCTGTTATTCAATCATTAGATCAAAAAACAATTAAAGAATTCTAAAGTTATTACGCCGAGAAATAAACACCCTCATATTATTTAAAAATTCCACAACGAAAAAAACGTGAATGTAACATTGAGCATCAAAAATCTAACTCTATACGATATTTTGAAATCTATACACTTCTCATGACAAAAAATATCTGTTGAAAGATTAAAAACTTGTTTTAAAAGAGCTTTTGATAATATAAACTTAGAAGACTTTTTCGAGATTATACAAAAACATTACAGAGATAATCCAATATTATATAAAGACTTTATTCCTAAAATTAATGAAAGTTAAAAAAAGATATAAGTTTAATAATTGATGGATACGGATCACAGTTTATAGCTGATGTTATTAAGAAAGATATTCTATAGTTGAAAAAAACACCGTAGATGCTCTTGGAGCACTTAATCGAATCTTAGAGTAGTTGAATAGTATTTTAATAAAAATTTGCTTTTTTGATTGAGAAAACTATATGTTTAGAGCAGACAAAATGCAGTTTTTTTACTATTAAAGAGCAGGTTTTATTTTATAAATGCAATTTAAATCGCATTTATAAATTTATTTTATCTTTATGTTAAAAAAAATAATAGAAAATGATAGAATTTTCGCATCTAAAAAAATTTTAAGTTACAATATTCTTTATTGTAATTGTAAGTATAAGAATAGCGATAGAGAAAAAAAATTCTTTTTTTCTAAAAATTTTAAGTGCAATTTTTTGCAATTAATAAATGCAATTTTAATCCGCCCTATATATGATATAAAGAAAATATTTGTAAAAAAAATAAAAAAAAGTAATAATTTTTTAAAGCTTTCGATTAAAAAAACTTTTATTTTTATATTTTCCTTGTTCTTAAATCTTTTATTGAGAGCACTTTGGTTTTTTTTGTTTATTATATTTACAATAGAATAAATCACAGTATTTACTTTAATTTGGGTATTTTGTAGTTTTTAAAAAACAATTTACGTTTTCAGTAAAATATTTTGTCTGTTCTTACAATAACTGTTTAAAATACAGGTACACTTTGAGTTAAATCGAAACAAAAATAAGCTTAAAAAGAGAAAAGTACTGTTTTTGTTTTATTTTGATTATTTAAAAAATATCAAGCGTTTTTATAGGGATATATTAAAACTTAAAAAAATTAAAGACATCGTTGACAACGAATAAGAGCTTTTAGATAGTCATTATGTACAGCTGATATCGAGCCCTAATAATCGACAACCTTGGATTTATAAAAAAAACATTTGTTCAACACAAAATACATTTTAATCTTCTGTAAATATATATACCAGTGACTGGGAAAAGCGCAAATAAAATCATTGTCGCTCTATTGCTTTACAAGCACATCAAAAAATAAAGTTTAAAGTTAAAAATACAATTGAAAGCTTTTTTTTAGCAATTTTTTACTGAAAAAAAATCAGTTTTATTCATAAATAAACTTGAAGAAATAACTCTAAAAATGCAAAAAGCAAAAGATTGTTTCGACACAAATAACGTTGCAAAATTGAAAACATTTATTTCAAGTTATATGAAAAAACATCTATTAAAAACATAACAAACTCGAAAAATGTAGCCGAAAAATAAAAAAGTGTTCAATTATCTTATTGCAGTACTAATGCCATTAAAAATATTTACAAAAATAAATAAACTAATCACTGTTTTTTCTAAGAAAAGCATAGTAAACAATTATTTATATTGAATCAGATTTTGTGGGAACTGATATTCTTAGCCAAACACCTCTCATTAACGGAAGCATGATGACTTATAAGCAAATTTAAAAAACAGAGTCTATCAATTAATTAATCTTGATAAAAAAGACAAGGTTTTGTATGTTTATAATTATCTATTGTGTATAAGTATTAAATATGCGGGTTTGTAGAGAAACAACAACTTTAAAAAACACAATAAAAAATCTTACGCTTTTTTTTGACAAAAAAGTATAGATAATATCATGCAAATAAGTATTATACTTCTTTCAATTTGACAAAAGTACGTCTTTCTTCAGAAATATACGTAGGCGAAACACTGAAAAATAGAAGAGCCCTCACATATAAGCTAACGATACTAAAAAAGTCAATCATAAAAAATCTAATGTTGTTTTTTTATAAATCCAGAATTGAAACCTTGAATACAAATGACAAAAGACTGGCTGTCATGATTATTAATTGATATGCTACTAATAATGTTAACCCGATTAAATAAAAACAAATTTCACTCGTATTAACGAGTATAACAAATTCCCAGGATGTTAAAAAATTTGATCAACTTATCAAATATTGTTCCATTGAAAAAAATAAACGTTAGCCAGACAGTTTAACAATACAGATTTACAGGCTGCAAATCATGATGAAGGTGTTTCATACAAAAAATATTATACAAAATAAAAGTTAGGACATTTTAATTTTCATTATGAATTTATTAAATACCTGATAAAATATAAAGGCTAAATAAAGATATTTAACAAAAGAATTACAATATATTGTCAACAACACAGCGCTTTCCGATTACATAAACCGTAAATCTTAAAAAACAACTTACCAGAACAAGTGTTTGCAGTCTAGCATCTTTTTTTGCGTATGTGGCCGTTTTAGTAAATATTACAACTGAGATATTGAAGAAACATCAGTAGATAGATAAAGCACAGAGGTTAAAAAAATACAATCATAAATTAAAAAGATTAGTATTTGAAACATATATTTCAGCGTAAATCCACTAAATTTTTTGGCTGTAAGTGTTCGTAATAAATGTTTCTTTAATAAAATTTCATCTTTTAAATAAATAAAAATAATTAAAAAAACATATTTCTTTATTCATTTTTGTTCTGTTATATTTTTGAGCGGTGCGGTTAAAAAATTAAAAAAAATATATTTTATATAAAAACTATTATAAACCCTTTTTTCTTAGTGATTAAAAAAGTTGTAGAATCTTTAATAAACTGTTGTTTTTTTTTACAAAAAAATTTTGCTAGCACTTATATTAAAGATTTTTCCGAAATTATATTAGTTTTGATTATATTGAAATGATTTATATTAGATCTATCCGAAATTATATATAAATGTTGTTTCTAAATATAAAATAAAAATCTTCTGCCCAAAACATTATATATAAAATACAGTTTTAGCCTTACAGTGAAAAATATTTTATTTTACATTAGAAACAGCGTTCTTATGTTTAACACTTTCATTTAAGAAAAATATATAATACAGATTCAACTAAAGTTTTCGAAATATTTTTATATGTTTATATAAAACCGAACTGTTTTTTTATATCCAGACAAAAATCATATATGTAAAAAATAGGGGGGAAAGTCCCTTTTAACTATGTGCAGCTGGATCGAGAATCTTATTTCTTAAAAAAAGTTTTTTTTATATATGATCTCGAACAGCCTGTTTTATTATACTATTCTATATTGTGTTTAATACATTATATTATAAAATATTGTATTATATTATAAGGTATTTTATTATATTGTTTTTGTACTGTATTGTATTGTGCTGTATTGTATATTGTGTTTTATTTTATTGATTTACTATTTTTGTTAATAATAGTTTTTGGCTGATTTTAATGTTTTTTTGCATTTGCTTGTTCTCTTTTCGGTCTTTTTTTTGAAAAAAAATATTTTAAAAAAACATGCAGAATTTTGTTTAGAAAAGTTTTTTTTAATCAAATTTCAAAAAAATATTTCCATCAAAAAGTCTTAAGTGTTAAGGGGAAGATATTATGATAAAAAACACTATTTAACTATATAGTATTTTATTAACTTGAGCGAAAAATCTAATATTTTATTGTTTTTAATCAGAACGTATACTCGTCGACTATCTATAATTTAAGTCTGAAAACTACTTGTTTATGTCGATTTTATCAAAAAGGGAGATGGTGTGATTTACCCTGCAGATGTTCTATTGTCATATGGAGATATACACACCATCGTTTTGGACATATTACTTGCTGTATACAAAATTCCATCTTTGAAGAATCGCACATCATAGGCTGTTTTCAGTTTTCATATGACATCTCGACTATTGGATGCATTAACACTCACATAAGAATAACTTGTTTCATGAAATATTTCGTATTTATTGTTATTAACACTTGTGTCGATATAAAAAAACA